>CAJPEX010000613.1:0-71293 GCA_905338405.1 Notodromas monacha
TGTTTTTCTTATCAAGGGGTGCATTTTTTTCTGTTGTGACCAGCGGGTCAAACGCTTTTTACTGCTGGGCTTTGGTTTGGGTTTTTGGCTTGGCAAAAAAATTGGGGTTGCCACTTAGTCCTACCCCGATAAACCGCCACCCCCGTTAAACCGCCAAATTTGTCCTGGACAAACGTTGGCGGTTTAACGAGGTTCGACTGTATATATATGTCCTACAAAAATATGCATTACAAAACAATTAATGGTAAACCTCAGCTTTAATCGGACTGCAAAGGTATTTCTAATTTGCTGAATCGTTACAACCCAAATAATTTATGACCTTAAAAGCAATAATATAATTAATCGAAATCCAAGTTGTACATTAATCCAGTTTAAATAATTCGCACTCTATTTTTTATAAACCGCGACGAGATACTATCAAAAAATACACCGGTCAGTGGACATTGGATACATTTTCTGATTAGATGCGACACCTAGGTTCAATCATTACGTGTAGGAAAAGAGCTTCATTTCGCTTATCACAGTGTTATGTTTCACGGTACAAAAATACAGAGTACCTAAAGGTTTGTAGACAGTATTGTATGTGCTTTACTTAATCGAACTGTTCAAATGTTTCTTCTCAAATGTTACGTGTTATCATTTGATCAAAACAAATTTCTCAGTTTAGTTCCCGAATGATCATAGCTCTAAAAAATAAAAAAATTCCACGGATGAAACGTCCTTCAAATCTTACAGTCAATTTCAAGTCAGCATACTCAGAACCACAGTACTGTATATATAATACGTGCTGGTATTCAATAACTTCCTCACTCCAACCATGTGCGAAATTAAAGTTCCACTGTTGACATTCCATTCTGTTCTCGTACACTACTGTAACTATTTGAGGGTTATTTCCATGAAGGAGGGCAAACATATGGTCCAGAATTCATACAAACCGCATTATCCAATTAATGGTGTTTCATATGATCGGAAAAGATACTGCTTTCAAGTTTATGCACGCAGAATCGAATATGGCAATGGAACATTAGTATAGGTCCCAAAACACAATCTGAGTCGTGCTGTGAATGATGGAAAACCGATTTTTGGTGTCCGAAGCAATAATAGAAATGGGAAAAAGTTTTGTACCTGCACAGTATCATCGCTGATTATTGATAAAGAATTATCTAAACCTTTCTTTAATAAGCTCCAGAATCGAACGCAGTTGACACCCAGAAATTGGCGGTGCTTCAGCTTCACTGCATCTCTGTTTGCCAATATTGTCAATGATCGACAGTAAAATGGCCCAAGTGAAACACGTTTTCCGAATAATGCTTCTCACCGGCGCCATCCTTTTCCACCTCCTACATTTTTCATCGTCAACTCCTTTACAAGGTATTTATTCTGTTGATTTCAACGGAATTTCGGGAACAATGGTGAATAGTGTCATATTCCTATATTGTATTTCTATATATGGATGAGCTTAAAATTAAATCCTGATCAAAAATTGGGCTAAATGTGGATTGAAGTGTACCTGATTTCTTTACTCAACACATAGGAAATAGAGAACGGAGAATGGGTTGTTTATTAAGACCGTAATGTTTAGTGTAACGGTTCCGTAACTGTACTGTAACCGGGACTTTGTAACCCCTTTGTAACAAAACCACACCCTCTATGCCCCAGCATTAGAAGGGACATTGGCAGTGCATTGAGATTGCATTGCCAATGTCCCACAAAAATGCCTGTTAAATATGGCAATATATTGCCTGCTGTTGAAATGCCATTTCCATTACGCCATTTCCAAGGTAATCCCAATGGCATTGCCCCAATGTCTGACAGCAGTAAAAAAAAAATTTGTTTTCCCATTCATCTGCTGCTATTTCCTTCCATCTTTTGCCTTCTTTGTGCTGGATTCTTTCCTGTTTCTTCTTTCCTCTATCTGCATTCTCATGTTCACAATATTCTTTGCTGTTGAAGGTTCCTGATGATGCTTCATGGTTTTGAACTGGGGCCATCTGGGTGAGATTCAGTCATCTTTACATCTTGCTATGCACTCAGAAGCCAAGTCCAATGCAAATAGTTAAGCTACTTATGAGGGCTCTAACAAAAGTTCTTGGAATAGAAATGAAAATGACATATAATTGAGCTGAAAACAATTTATTCTTCAGGGAAAACATATTTAACATGGCAAGAGTTGCCTTCAGGTCTTCCAAGAAGACCTGGAGGCAACCCTTGGTATGAATGACACATTGACTTGAAGAATTTGGAGGGGAAAGCTGAACTGCAACAACAACAAAAACTGCAGGAAGGGCACCTCATCTTTTGAGTGGAGAGCAAAACTCTGCCAGGGTGAATTTTGCAAAAAATTAAAAATATTGTCAAATAGGGCTGATTTTTTTGTGTGCCAACAAATATGTTTTCCCAAAAGAATAATTTTCTTCTTTAGGGACACAATGGGATTCATGCTGCCAATGAAAGAAAACCAATTGATGGTTTTGACAGCAATAATAGAAAAGCAAAAATTTTTGCACAGTTCATTGATGAAAACATATAAAAACTTTTCTTTCAGTACCAGAATCGAGCACAGATAATGCCAGAAAATTGGCCATGCTTCAATACATCTGTCTTTGCCAATATTAGGAACTATATATACAGTAACGATGGCAAAAGTGACGCACTTTTTTCTCATCATGATTCTTGCCATTACCATCCTGTTTCACCACCTCAATTTTTCATCGTTAGCTCCTTTACAAAGTATTTTATTTCACTGATTTCAACTGAATTTTGAAAACAACCACCAACTGTAACACTGCGGGTGATGACACTCTTGTCGGGGTTGTCCTGTAAAGGCACTCTATATGGTTCTTGATGTACCAAAGGTGGGGCTTCCGTAGTAATACGTGAAGAAAACCGACCGAGACCGTTGGAAAGGAGACGGTGGACCTGCACCGCCACACTGCATGCCAACAAAAATGCCAACAATAACATGGGCATCAGGTCCAAAAGCAGCAGCAGTAGCTCCTACAACAAAAGACCCAGCTTCAATTCCTGCAGCAGTTCCACAACCAACATGCCCATCAGCTGTTCCTGCACCAGCACTTCCACCACCTACAGGTCCAGCAGCAGCTCCTGCACCAATACCTACAGCAGGTGCATGAGGTCCTGCATTGCCATGGTAATGAGACCTAAAATGGGAGAAATTAGTATGTTGCAGTGCAAGACCCATTGGAATACTGAAGAACTACTGTATGCAGCTGCTTACTTTGACAGGATCTGATCAACTTTGAGCAAAAATTGAATGTGAACAGGCATTCAAGTTATGTTGATTTTTTTGTCTGGATGAGGTTGACTCAAATGCTCTGATCCACATGATGATTTTTTCTTGAAATGCACCATTTTATTGCAATTTGATGTTGGGTTTATTGTTGTTGTGTCATATTTTCCTTTCAGCATGGATTGCTGAACCACTATACTGTTTTTGTCTTTCATCAACGATCAATTAAATTCAAAGCCGCTCTGTGAAAGCGGCCTGAAAACTGCGAACCTTTGATTGGTTCTCATCATGGATGCACAGATTCAAGAAATTCATCTTGCAGTACATGTTTGACCTGCATGATGCGACTTTTTCCTTCAAGTCAAAAAGTTCACCCAAAATTCCTCAAATCCCATTGATTTTACCTGGTAAATTCTCTATATATATAGAGGACACTGGCATTTATTTATAAAATCGCCCTTTTACTTCAGCTGTTCATTAGGGACTGGCCACTACAAAAAGAAAAGATTGGGCACATATGAAAATGGCAAATAATAATACTGAAGGAATCACTGATCTGTAATCGTAAAATCCCAACGTTTCCTTTCATTAATATTGCATTTGGTGTTTGGTCTGAAAAGAAAAAATTTGGATTCAATTACACGGTTCTTACAACTGCTCACAGCTTGAAAATAATAATGCCTACTTTTGTAATAGAAAAGTATTAGAGAACTACATAAAATATAAAATCCTCTGACAGGTAATAACACACATGTGGATTAATTCAAATTACTAAATACTCGTGTAAAAAAGAACAAAAGAAACTGCAAGGTGCGAATCAATGCATCAAAGTGAAATGCTTGTAATGATGAAAATTCGCATTTGTCTATTTGCCGAACATCCCAGTTTCACACCCAACCTCTATATTAGTGAATGTACAGTACATTTCACTTGATGATGAACACAGCTGTTGTTTTTGTCAAATTTGAAATTTTAGGAACAAGAAAAAAACCAATTCTGTTATTGCCTCACTAACAATGTCTGTGTTCATACGAAATTGCCATAGGCTCAGCTCCACCATGCCTTTTCCTCATAAACAGCAGGAGAATTACCCCATTTGGCAACTTCTCCCAATAAGTGAAAAATATGTACTTCAGTGATAGTTTGAATAAATAGACATTTAGCACGTTCCAAACGTGTTCCGGGGTATGCCTCAGTCTGGTGACCAAAGCATAACTTGGTGTGCCATATATATATATAAGCAGGGAACAAGAGGGGTATTGTGGTCGAGAAAGAGTCAGTGAGTGTCAAAGACAGGAGGCAATAAGTGGGGTTTTCTTTTCAAATATCCACAACATTTTAGCTTTCATTAATTTTCTTTAATGTTACTCAGTATAGTGCTTTATTAATGGATCATCGTTAGTAAGATAATGGCCCTCACGACAGACAGCTCATTTCGTTTGTCCAAACTGAACAACAGTTTTTCTCTTGATCAGTGAATCTTACTCCAAAGTTTTCAATCGCAATTATCAGTAGATTGTCTATAAAGAGGAATTTGATAATTTTAACTGAGGTGATTGCTACACTTTCTCTCATATTACATACTGTGGATTGATATTTCAATTCTTGCATTATGCGTTACACATAGAGCATATAGGGAGATTTTGATTGGTTTAATATGTTTTTTAAATGACATGAAACTGGCACATGCAATTGAGTCATGATCAGAAAATATTCCAGGTGATTTCAAATTCAAATTTGTGCAAGAGAATGGTACAAAATTTCTTTGTGAAGAAGTGAAAATAGAAGCTGAAAACTATCGACTTGAGGGAACTTCATGACTAGCCAAAAAAAAAAGGAATAAGAATAAATCTGCCCTAAGATCATGACCATGGTTTCAAAATAGGGACACAACTAAAATTTTCCAACAAATGGAAAGTTTTATTTTTCAAAATGCTTGTATCTTTCGGAAGAATCAAGCTTTTAACATTCAGAAAATCTGAAGAAAGTTTTAAGGCATCAAGGCATAGAAAGAATTGTTCTACTTTTATTGCTTTTTTAGCTCCTATTTGTGCCAAAAGAAATGATCAAGTGTGGTTTCTTTCTGCACTGATATTTTCCGCATCTTGAATTTGACAAAAATCGTTTTATTCAATTTTTGGGCAGTTTTTTCTCGTATTTTTAACAGAATAACCAATCAAATGCCGTATACAGTTGACCCTGGGTTACTTGAACCTCCCTCAGTCAAATACCTCCCTGTGTTGAATTTTCTCTATTCCCTGGCTGAATATCCTCAGTAACAAAATATTAAAAAGCTCTGCAACTCAAAGCATTTTCCTCTATAAAACCTCCGTGGCTTGAATTTTCCCTGGCCTTTTGGCAATCATTTTCTTGAGACATAAAAGAAAAGAGCAATAGAAAACTAACTTGATGGATTTTGAAATGAAATGAAAGACTATATGTTGGGGCAAGTGAATTCCTGCCTCCAAGAGCAGCATGCAGTCAACGCATTCCAGAAACCATCTAAGAAGACCCAGAATATCACAATCTACATATCCTACAATTCCTGTGGGTTTTTTTTTTTTCAATTTTCCCCCAACAATAAAATTACTTGTTTCTGTACCTCAGAACCTCCCCAAGTCAAATTGTTTTTCAGTCCCTTAAAATTCAAATTAACGAGGTTTGACTGTATTTCCATTGAAATCAAAGGAGCATAAAGGCATTTGAACATAGAGACATGATCCAAGCACCAAATACTGTACGTCTGAAAATCAAAGGCCCCGCGCAATTATACTCAGTGTAGCTATCAATGATGAAAATTTCTTTTTGATCTGCAATTTTAAAAGCTATAAATACGCTCGTCTCCGCAATTGCGAAAGGGAATATGAAATACTCTTCTCTGGTGAGTTGTGGCATGTTTTTTTTATTAATAAATTAATTAGTCCTAGTAATTTTCTTTTCGTCAAGAAAGAAGAATGAAAAATAAAAACAGCAACAACAAAACAGAAGTTCTGTTCGTTTCAGGTCGAAAGCGAGCACCTGCACCTATTCCCTGGGTGGTTTGAACCTATTGAACCTCACCGACGAGGTTTCGGAGTCCTTTGGCAGTGTTACCGCAGATTCCATCTTCGTGCACCCAGACTACCACCCCGAAAATGAGCAATCCAATAATCTTGCAATTTTGAAATTGAGTCAGCCTGTGACATTCAGTCCTCAGGTGCAGGCCATTCGTTTGTTCAACGGGAGTTCAACAGATGTATCTGCAGGCTCCGTCACTGCGTATGGAATCCCTGGTAATGAATAGTTCACACTCATCACTACATCCTGCTGGGCAATAATTCAAGAAATGAAGACTTGAACATTCCGGTATCACAGTGAATGAATGCATTTGGTGGATTGAAAACTCTGTTCATTCCTGCCAAAATTCATCTCTTCCCAAAGCGATTCAAAATCAGGACGAAGAACAACTTTGAAAATCTTGATATCAATATCACAATCAACTTTGTAAGATGGACCAGTTTGTAGATTGGATAAAACTGAATCCTGGAGCAAGAAGCACACTCCTTTTTGAAGGCTCCCGAATAATGCTCTGCAATAAAGAATCAAAATAAAGGAAAAATTATGCTTGGCTTCTATACAAGATTTTCCCTCAAATTATTATTCAGAATTTTCCAATGTTTTTAGAGCACTGACATATGATACTGGTGCATTCTCTCTTTCTCTCTACCAAAAATTCAAAGGACCGGAAAAATGTGTTGTAAATAAGAGCCCATGTATTTGTGTAACACGGGGCAAGACCTTTATTTTCTTGAAAATAATTCACACATTTTTTGTCACTTGTATCGAGTCTGTATCACATGGGCGGCAGTCACCTGTTTTGAGATATGGACACTGGGTTGCTTTTTTTTATGGGTGACACCCGCTTAAAGTCACCTGTTTCCCAATACCGGAGTGAAACCTACATAGGGATACAAGTGATGGTTAGCGATGAAACACCATGCTATTTTCCCCAAACTGCCATGGCACATCCCCTCAAAACACTGCGCCATTTCCCCACAATCTGCAGTGCTAAATCCCCTAAAATGCTTTGCTGCCTCCCCAAAAATACCATGCCACTTCCCCCCCCCCCCCCCCCCCCCCCCCCCCCCCCCCACCCCCCCCAAAAACCCCCCCCCCCCCCCCCCCCCCCCCCCCCACTCCTTTGATGAGGCTGTTGGATGGTTCCTTAAAAAGTTTTTCTCTTTAACTCAGTCATAAATCAATATTTTTTAAACTTCGAAAATATAAAAAATAAAAGAATTTCAGTGGACTTCTGGAGCTATTTTTTTCATATTGAAACTGCTTCTATAGAAAACAATTACAAAGAGTTGATAGTTATGAACTGGTGAAACATAGCATGTCAGTACTATTTTGTAAAAAATTGGAAAGGGGAATTTTTTTCAAAGCCACACAGTGTACAGACATTTTAGGAGAGAAAATCACATACTGTACATTGACAGTAAATCACACACAAGGACAGACAATCTCCCACACAGACATACACCTAGACACAAACATTCACATGAAATATGCACAAGGAAAGTTTTCAAGGATTTTAAGTGAGCCCCACAAATCCAGAGCACACCAGTCAAATCACTAAGCTACACAGCCAACATGTTGTATCCTAGTCAAAGGAAAGAGCTACATCAAACCATTGATGCTCTAGTTCTGTGTGCGATAAATGCAATAAAAATACATCAGCCAAATACATCAATAACTTGCATCAGAAACAATTATAAAGTGAGGTTTTGATTAACAAATACACTGGCTTATGAACTTTTTGGTTAATTATCTTTTGGATTTGGCCTCAGCAGGCTTGGCAGCAGCCTTGGCTGAAGAACCCTGACTTGGTTTAAAATCGTTGCTTAGTTTACGACTGAGTTTTTAAATTTTTACAAGAATTTCAAAGAATTGCCTGGGATTTCCTGCCCAACACAATTTTTTTCATGGATTGATGAAAGTTTTTCAATCTGAAATTCTGCATTAAACAGTTCAAAATAATATTTTAAACTTTTGATTTTTAAAAACGTTTTTGAGCCAGAAAATTACACAACGTAATATATTGAGGTTAACAACCAGCCCAAATTTCAAAAGGGAAATCTCTGGTGTTGTTCCTATTTAGCTTATATGATTGGAAGCCTTCCCACAAATATACAGTAAAATCTTTAAATTCTACAAATGCATTCATGGGCATCCAAAAGTAGTGAGTACTTTCCCCACAAATAAACAAGAACTAAAATCTTGGTAATCTGAAAATTAGTTCATGGGCAATGTAAAAAGACTGCAGTGGGGCTTTCCAAGATTTTTCTTTCCTACAAATCAAGCAAAGTTGAAATATATGAATGATAGATTTGGCAACTTCTTGACTTTTAATTTTGTTGATTAAGATTGAGAATCATTGCATGAAAGAAGTATTCCTAGTTTTAAATTCTATATGCTTTACTACAAATTAAGAGATTTCAAGAACATACAGAGGTTATTTCACTCTTGCACATCTGGAGAACTCTGACAATTTTGAAAATTTTAAAAATACACAAATTCTCATCATGATGAACATTTGCTAACTTCAAAAAATTTTTATAACGTTTTCCTGGACTATGTTGTGTCAAGAAATAATTGCACAGCCTGTGTTTCCATCTCATTTTATTCCATGCTACAAACTTGTCGCAAAAGTTTAAAAATTGAAACCTTGTGATGCATATTTTTGTCTTTCATGTATGTTGGAAATTTTAAATCTTTTTGAAAATCAGTTTCCTTCCAGTAAAGACTGCAAAGCTTTCTGTGAGGTTGATTTGACAAGGTGTTGTACTTTCCTTGAAATGTTTCTAATACATTTTCCCAAGAAAATTTTCAAAATGTTTGCATCCAATTGTTCTTTTTTCAATTGATTGGAAGCTTGCATGGAAAACATCTAGAATTTGAATTAAGTTTCTCAATCATCTTCAAGTGTTATTTTCTGAAAGCCTATCAGCCATTTTTGATGAGGGAGGTTTTTGCTGGGAAACAGCATTGTACAAATTTTATTTGGAATCCCAGAATAGAAAATGACTTACTCAAGATTTTTTGCAGAGTATCCTTTTTTGTACAAAAAGGTATTATTTAACTTTCTGTTTGCCCAAAAAGAATATCTACAAGGTGGAGTAAATAAAGCATACAATAATTGGCAGGTGCTGCCAAGAATATGCGCAAACTTGTTTCCACACTTTTGAATCACACATTTTTACAAAAATCCAATTTTGACAGCACAAGAATAATTTCCAGCAACAGATTTCACAATAAATCAAGTTTTGCAATCAGGAAAAGTTTGTGCAGAGTTTTCCTAGTGAAGGTTCTTGTAAATAAGTTGCCAAAATGATGTGTGTTTTGGTACAGTGACAATTTGGGTCATTCTGATGATGCTGGTCTATCCATTCATTGGCTTTTATCCATTTGTACACCCCCAGTTTATTCTGGGGGTTTGTTGTCAGCAATGTCAAAGGACTTCTGCCAGATCCTGGTAAATTCAGCCCAACATTTGAAGGCCAATTTATTGGAACACGGTACATTAAAAATCTATTCCCCAAAACTTTTTTGGAGAGGAAAAATATGGTGAGAGCAAATTGCCCTCTCTCAGGCAAATTTGCCACAGATCTTCAACATTTTTTTGTGGCAAACTCAGATTATGAAGTAAAGAATCGAAGTATCCAAGTTTTGTCAGGTAATTCAGATCCTCATAAAAGCAAAGGACCTCTGCCAATTTTCAGGGGGACTATTCTTTTAATGGCTTAACTGCTGCCAAATGGGTTTTCCATAAATCTTTTTGGTGCAACAATCCTCATAGGCATGCCTTTATGAAATATAATCCAAAGTCTCAAAAATGTGGAAGAGCCAATAAATTGTGTTGAAAACAAGACACAAGAATTGGCTCAGTCAAGTAATTCTTCACAAGCAGTTCACTATATAGGGGGGCAAATAATGTAAATATTGGCTCCAGCAACTACCCCCTTTGTGCTCAGAACATTGCAAGCCCAGCAATAAAAAAGGGTTTTGCACACAGGTCACAAAGGAGAAGACGCAGGGCTTGCAAAAAAGAGTCCCTTTGACAGCTGGTGACATATAGGTGACATACTGGGACTGTGTCCTTTATTACTACATTGTCAATCCATTTTTCTGTGAGAACTCTTACACAAAGGTGTACAGCATCCAAGTCAGTCCATCTTTTTCCCAAACAAAACACCTACCGGAACACCAAGACAAGGGCATTTACCAACTCAGACCTGTCTTCATGAAAACAACAGAGCAAGTTTATAAAAACCTGCCATAAAAATCAATGCTCATCAATACCCAGACAAACAAGGAAATCTTTGTAAATATTTTTGAATTCATTTCAATGTTGTGCCAAGTTTCAGGATGTTAGGCACAACAGTTGAAAAAGTTTTGTGCCAGATTCTGAGTGTGTGTATACTGACCCTTCCTCTTGTAGGAAGTTCGTTTCAATTGGGCTTTGTTACCATGGAGGTACAACCAAGGTCAACCTGCACATCTTATTGGACCTGTTCTCCTGACCCTTTCTACCAATCTTCACGCATTTGCCTCATCCAACCAAGGCAGAATGTCACCTGTGAGGTCAGTGTGTTGACCTCATCAATATTTACAGCCACACAAAATCAGCAGTACCTGCATGAAAAACGCTTTGTGCAAAGAAATATACTTAGTCTAATATACTAATATACCTAGTCTATATTGAAAAACATTTGATTCCAGTTTTAATTTTGCAAAGGTATTTTGTAGTTGCTCCTCTTCTTTGATTTTGTATGGACAAGATGACCAGTGTATGCAAACTTTACCTAAGTGTAGCAAAATTTCCCACATACTGGCAAGTTACTTGGACCTCTGCAGGTCTGTTGACCATAGGTTGGGAACACTGGTCTAGAATCTAGATAACATTATTCCTCAACCCATAGTATGTGGACAAATGACAGTCTGCAGAATAAGCGTTCTTGCTTGGCTGCAGGAAATTTTCTGCAGCATATTGAATTTATTGAAATTAGCAATGGAGTCTCTTACCTATATTCAGAATTTTGCAAAGATAATTGCAGAGTGGAAATTATCTGACAAAAAATAAAAGTTGGACTTTCTTTCAACTAAACATTCAGAAAACTTTTGCATGTTGAAATGATTTTTTTCTTCATTTTTTCATCCTGAGGAACCTTTCTTCAAGCACACCTTTCTAATTTTTGAAATTTATTCCTTATATAGCTGCTTATTTGTGTTTAATGTCATACAAAATTTGCAGAACCTTCTTAAATACCTGCTATAAACTCTTTCAAGCAAAACTTTTTAGATGAGTCTGCAAAAAATTATAGAACTTTGCTGATCTGCAGAAAAATTTTGTGCGGGGGGAGATTTGCCAGATGGGGGTCCCAAAAAGGTTTTTGAACAATGATCTAGAACAATTTTCTCTGTATCATGCATTTTTCTTCTGGCCTGCTGGTCCAAGCACAGGATTCTCTCCCCATGCAATAAGGGTTCTCTGCAGCAAAATTATCTTGGTGAAATTAATTTTTTCCAGTCTCTTGAAGTTATTTGTTGATAGTCCATGTGTATGTGTACTTTTTGTTTGTATGCAGGACAATATTGGAGGACAGTTTGTGTTTGGAACAGGTCCATCTGCAGCTCTTGTTGGTGTAATTTCATATGCAGAAAGTTTTGATGCTTTCAAGTGCGGAGTGGCAGAAGTAACAACAACAATATCACCAACCCAGGCATCATCAACCCAAGAATCATCAACCCAAGAATCATCTACCCAAGCATCATCTAGTACAGCCACAACTGCATTGACAAGTACTGCAAGTGCTACAACAACCAGCACAAAAATGAAATGGGGAAGAGAGGATTCCACACACTGGGATGATGGAAGATGTTTAAAAGAGATCTTCATGCACTTCCTGCATTTGTTTTGGGCCAAACTTGGGCTATTGTGTCCCCATCCAGAACCACTAGAGCCACCAGTTAAGACTCATACCACTGCACTGAGAAATAAACGTCTCTCTCAGATACGAGTATGTAGCAGAGCCGTAGCAACTGCAGTAGCACCATATATTCCCTGGATTGAATCCATCATAAATGCAAATTACAACAGCACAACTATTGGTCCAGCTCTTTTATAGAAGGTTCCATAGAATGTTGGAGTTTGACCCTCTTTTCAGGTCAAGCTATAATTTATTCATTATTCAGGGACATTTTTAGTTTCACCAAAGGTCACAAAACACCCTGCTATGGCCTGATTAGCCAAAGCTGAGATATCATCAAATGAAGCCAGCAGAAGTCTCAAGAGTGAAGAGCTTTCATATCACCACTATGTTTGTATTTGGGCGACATTAAGAATAAACTTGAACCCTCCAGACAATAGACGCTTTTTTCTATTCAAAATATTTGTTGGGCCCTGCTCACTGATCACTCAGGAAAACGATTCTTGTTTTCCATCACTGGAAAACACATTTCAGTTGGAAATCTCACATAATGAATATATAACGCAAGAAAATGCTCTGAAATAACAAATATCCAACATTTACCGTGCTTGTGTCTGTGCATGTGCTGGTCATTCCAACTACAGTTGCGCACCCACCAGTTGACAAATGCCAATTGCTCCAACCTCCAGCCAGGAGAGTCCTTTTGGCCTCCCCAATCCCTAGCCCAAAAATCCATTTTCCAGTCACCTGATTGTTGGAGCACCAAGAAGCCACTGCCAATCTCCAGTTACAGGAAAATCTTGATTCAAAAATCTTGGTTGCAGTGAATTTCCAGGCTTTGGTGTGTGGAATGGCTTCCTACCACCGATTCTTTTCTGTACAAAATTGTATCAAGGTTAGGTTAGGATAGGTCATGTCAGTTCAATTTAGGTTAGGTTAGGTTAGGTATGATGAGTTTTTTTTTCTTCTTATGTATTTTATCAGATGAAATTTTGTGGAAAAAACGATTCTGTGGCTGGAAACTAACATAAGACAGGAGAGTCATCAGGGCAACCAGGATTTTAGAACCAAGATTTCCCTAGGACTGGAGATTTTCAGCAGTCTCTGGTTGACCCAACAATTGGGTTACTGGACTGCAATTTGGTGGGCTGCTGAGGACTGTCCTGGCTGGAGGTTGGAGAACCTGGCATTTGGCAAGATGACCACAGTTTGCATGATGACCAGGGGCTGACTGGGTACCAAAAACACTCTGCAAATATAATTAAATACTGTGCATTGTATGAGGCCCCATTTCATACTGCCTGTTTTGATCATGCAGTATCATCAGGATAAAACGTTTCCATGACAAATTCATTCCTATACTTGTAAAATGACTTGGAAAACCTTGACCTCGGTTATATACCTGGCATTCGTATATTCTCTCTGCTGCGTATGGTTCTGCCTAAAAATTAATATGTATTGTTCACATGCTCTTGTGTAATTGAATAAAATGCTTTACATCAGCATTATTGTCAACTTATTTTTGATATGATAAATTATCACTTTTTAACATAATTTGATTGTATATGATGCAAAGTATTGTCTTTGAAAAGTGAATAAATCACGCAATACAAGCGAAAACTACCGGATCTCCAGGACCTGTGGATAAATTATTATTATTTCTTCATTACTTGGTTTTTATCAGATTGAATTTCTAATTTTCTATCGAACGAATAGCTTGTATACATCCTCGTATCTGAAAAGGATCAACAGTATTTTTCTTGTGTCTTGATTGAAGTTAGTCTGCTTCAAGACACAGGAAATTTCACTGCCCAATTTCCATTGAGAAATTAACAATACACCACCCCATGAAATAAGGAATGATTTTCTGTTCAGGAATGCAATTATCAAGATGTCTCTCATCAAAACCAGCACACTTACAATGATTTAAAAATTCATTTCACAGACTGAGAATGCACCACTTCATACATTTCGAAAAATCGGAGACATTTGCGGCATATGATGTGGAATCATAAATTACGAATCCAAGATTGGTAAGCCAGCACGTCTTGAGCAACCCCCAGCAGTGTTCCCCAACCCGTGGTCCAGGGACCGGCACCAATCCGCAGAAGTTTTTTGCCAGTCCGCGAGAATTGTTCTGCTGTGGGATATTTTCTGCTGCATAATGTATAAACCAAAGCAGCAATGAAGTCTGTTATTCTTTTCCTGAAATGTTGGAAAGACAATAGCAGAGTAAATTATCTGATGAAATAATAAACGTTGGTTTTCCTCCTGATAGGCTTTATTTAAATTTTTTTCATTTGGAAATTACTCCTCTTTACAGAATGCATTGTTAGCATAAAAAATTTAGCTTACTTCTGTCCAGCAGACAACGTTGTTCTGAACTTGGTTTAAGGACAATGAATGATCCAGTATTGGAATGGCAACCTTATACTCCGCAATCGAAAATATATGCATCAGTGGAGATATTGGGTGCATTTTCGGATTGTGTGCGACACCTAGGTTCATCAATGTTGTGTAGGAAGTGAGCTTCATTTCGCCTTTCACAGTGTTGTGCGTCCCAGTACAATGTATACATATACAGGTTTGCATAATACATCCTCGTATCTGAAAAGGATCAACAGTATTTTTCTTGTGTCTTGATTGAAGTTAGTCTGCTTCAAGACACAGGAAATTTCACTGCCCAATTTCCATTGAGAAATTAACAATACACCACCCCATCAAATAAGGAATGATTTTCTGTTCAGGAATGCAATTTTCAAGATGTCTCTCATCAAAACCAGCACACTTACAATGATTTAAAAATTCATTTCACAGACTGAGAATGCACCATTTCATACATTTCGAAAAATCGGATACATTTGCTGCATGTGATGTGGAATCATAAATTACAAATCCAAGATTGGTAAGCCAGCACGTCTTGAGCAACCCCCAGCAGTGTTCCCCAACCCGTGGTCCAGGGACCGGCACAAGTCCGCAGAAGTTTTTTGCCAGTCCGCGAGAATTGTTCTGCTGTGGGATATTTTCTGCTGCATAATGTATAAACCAAAGCAGCAATGAAGTCTGCTATTCTTTTCCCGAAATGTTGGAAAGACAATAGCAGGGTAAATGATCTGATGAAATAATAAACATTGGTTTTCCTCTTAAACGCTTTATTTAAATTTTTTCTTTTGGAAATTACTCCTCTGTACAGACTACATTGTTAGCAGAAAAAATTTAGCTTACTTCTGTCCAGCAGACAACGTTGTTCTGAACTTGGTTTAAGGACAATGAATGATCCAGTATTGGAATGGCAACCTTATACTCCGCAATCGAAAATATATATACATCAGTGGAGGTATTGGGTGCATTTTCGGATTGTGTGCGACACCTAGGTTCATCAATGTTGTGTAGGAAGTGAGCTTCATTTCGCCTTTCACAGTGTTGTGCGTCCCAGTACAATGTATACATATACAGGTTTGCATATACTGTACTGTACATTATTCTATGTGCTTTACTTGGCGGAGATGTTTAAAAGTTTCTTCTCAAATGTGGCGAGATATCATTCGATCACAACATATTTCTCAGTTTACTTCGAGAATAGCTGGAATAGCTGTAAAAAAAATACAACGGCTGAAACGTCCTGCAAATTCTACAGTCAATTTCAAGTCGGTATAGAACCACATCAGTATATATAATACGTGCTGGTATTCAATTAATGTACTGCACTTTCTCACTCCAACCATGTGCGAAATTGAAGTTCCACTGTTGACATTCCATTCTGTTCTCATACACTACTGTAACTATTTGAGGGTTATTTCCATGAAGGAGGGCAAACATACGGTCCAGAATTCATACAAACAGCATTATCCAATTAATGGTGTTTCATATGATCGGAACAGATACTGCTTTCAAGTTTATGCACGCAGAATCGAATATGGCTATGGAACATTAGTATGGGTTCCAAAACACAATCTGAGTCGTGCTGTCGATGACGGAAACCCGATTTTCTGTGTCCGAAGCAATAATAGAAACCGGAAAAAGTTTTGTACCTGCGCAGTATCATCGCTGATTATTGATGAAGAATTATATAAACCTTTCTTTAATAAGCTCCAGAATCGAACGCAGTTGACACCCAGAAATTGGCGGTGCTTCAGCTTCACTGCATCTCTGTTTGCCAATATTGTCAATGATCGACAGTAAAATGGCCCAAGTGAAACACGTTTTCCGAATAATGCTTCTCACCGGCGCCATCCTTTTCCACCTCCTACATTTGTCATCGTCAACTCCTTTACAATGTATTGTATTCTGTTGATTTCAACGGAATTTCGGGAACAATGGTGAATAGTGTCATATTCCTATATTGTATTTCTAAATATGGAGCTCAAAATTAAATCCTGATTAAATCGGGATACATTTGGATTGAAGTGTACGTAACAAAAAAAAATGTATATCGTATATCTCTTGCCTCCTACAAATGCATTTAAACAGTGGGGCCCCAGCTTGCGGACGCCCGAACGTATGGGATGGGATGAATTAGTAACACTTGAAAATAAAAATAAGTGCCGGAACATCAAAGCAATTTCTCAAGATACAGACGCCAACAAAATTTATTGAGGAATGGGGATTTTTAAGATGTTGAAATATCTTGAATATATATGAAACTTTTACAATCACAAATTTTTTTCATTAATCACTAAAATTCACAATACAAAATAGGCTAATTTTGTGTTTCTGTTTTTCAGAGTTTTTTTCCAACTTCTGTGCACAGTATACAAAAACTTCTGCTATCCTTTTCATGCCGATTAAAAGATCAGATCTTGTTGGGTTTTCTTCTTGATTATTATTTTTAGTATATTGAAGTTGACAAACATTATTTCATTACATGTTTGGGGACTTTTTCTTGCTATTTGATTAATTTAAATATGTTCCCGTTGAAGTCATGCAAGGGGAAATCTTGATTTCACATGGTGCATCAATTATGTCTGCATTTTGGAGCCCCATGACCTGTTTATTGCAGGAGACTCATGAACGGTTTGTGTGATTTACATTTTACACAAAAATATAGTGGGCAGCATATTTTACTTGTCCAAAATTTTTAATAATTAATTTTGATATCTTTTTTTTTCCTGGCTTAGCCATACAGGAAAGTACATGTATATATGGATCCAATTAAATTGTTGGGAGCGCAGGTCGATTGCACTGCTTTTTAATATATGTAGAGATGCTCATTGTTATTTGGCATGGTTTTCTTACCGGAACTTTAGGAGTCCCAGTGGGAACTTGGTCATCAGAAAATGTCCCTGAGGTACGCAAAGAATGGCTCGGTTTCTGCCACAAGGATATCATCTCTGCTGTCTTGGGCTGGTTTCGGCAACTCTATTCCCACTACCACAAGCACCTCAACTGCCACCAGTCGCCGCCAACAACAACGCCAATGGCAACCACGTCAACAACACTGGGGATATCACTTTTTGCGGCATAGGACTGGAACAGCGAATGTTGAGGTTTTGCAATGAGAGTCACAATATTGAAATCAAGGTGCTGACTACTGCACACAGCTGCTCACCTCGACTGGATTGAGTCAATTTGGAGGAACACTTAAATTCTTACGGGACTCGAAGTTCCGTTGATTTGGATTTCCAACAAAGAAGCAGAAAATATATATGCTATTCTGATGGGATTCACTGTAACGTTCTGATCCACAGTTTATTTTTGGTTTCCTGCAAACCACTCTATACTCGTGAAATATGATGTCGGGTCTCTTCAGTTTCCCAGATCCATGCTAAAGATCCATCAATACAGTCAACCCCTGTCTAATGGACTTGATTTGTGCAAGGGATGAGTCTGTTAGACAAAAAGTCCTTTACACGAATTCAATTACATAAAAAATTGAAATTTCAGTTTTCAACACTAATTTTAAACCAAAAGAAACACCTCCACCAAAAAAAAAGGTCTGCGTTCAGTTGATAAGTATTGTTGATCATATTTCACAAAAATCACCATCTGTTTTGAGGTTAGGCATTTTCAAATATTTGAATTGATTTGGCCATGAAACACCAAGGCATCAGTATGAATATGATCACAACTTTGAGTTAAATATGACTTCTTTTCCTAGCTTTGAGAACCTGCAATTAGGGTACTTTACTTATTCAATGCATTAAGAGGGGAAACTTTGTTTTGTGCAACTGGTGGCTTTTGTTTCCTCCTCAAAATTTTCATCACCAATGATGACTGGTGATTTTTATCAGCCACGTGCTGGGGCACAAAATTTAATTTGCAAAATCAGAAATACAGTACTGTATCTCAAAAACTAAAGCGCAAGCAACATTTTACCAAGTCAGACTTTGTAGAAAACTTCATGATCTACATTTCGAGACGTCACGGAAATTTTAATCTTAATTTTTGAGCAATAAGTTATTCGTTTTGGAATTTTGAATCACAAAATATGCAATGTACAACAATTTATCTTTGAATTTTTCCTGGTTTCCAGAATTGTTTTGTGTAGAAAAATCCTGTGAATGCTTCATGCTTGTTGTGAGGATTATATAAGGTTTGTGTAATCTCAGAAAATATATAAGTCTAATTAATTACTTCATCAGAGATTGTTGTCTTTAATTTTCTTGAGTGGTAAACCAGATTCATTATTATAAAACCCGCCCAATTCAATGATCAATAAGATCAAGTGACCAGACTATTTTCACACATTTGCTGAACTTTAATTCTGGTTGACTTTAGGGCTCTGGCAACCAAGTTGTTGGGTCTATCCCCAGAAAGCCTACCTGTGTGTGATGTACCTTGTGCCCTTCATCAAATTTGAGAGTTTGGGAAAGATTGCAAAGGGTCCTCTGATTACAGTGAATCAAGAATGAAGGGACGGAGTGCAATTGCAGCTGTGGACACAGAAAGGTGTGAAAGAGGCCCTGAATAAGGAGAGGGCAGAAATTGAATGTCAGCAAATGTGCTTACAAGTGGAAAAAGCTCTAAAAATTGCTGTCAACCAGGATGCAGAGAAGCAGGCTAGGGAGATCAAAAGGGGTCACTCTGGCACACCATTGAGAGCAATGCCAAATTATTATTATTTTTTCATTCTGTTTACTCAAATGCTTCAGCTTTTCCTAGCTGAGGACAATTGGCACATAGATAAGTTGATAGGTATGTAGAATTTTCTTGGTGCCCCCTTTTTCAAGATGGAGAGGCAATTTTCTGACCACTCAGATTTGAAACTTCTCCTTTTGTAGTGCTGCCATCTGGCTTCCTTCAAGAGTGGGAGGCAGGTGGCAGCAAGGTATAGTCTGGACTGAAGAACCTGCTTGATATCTTTTTTTGAGATATATGTCCCAGTTCTCCAGGTACACTCAGAGAAGGAGGCCAACAAAGAAGCAGTTACACAATTTTTGGTGCACTTAAGTGAGTAATCTCTTTGCCTGGATTCAAATCATGGGCAGATGGAGTTTCTGGATCCATCATCTTGAATTTGTTCATCTCTCAAGCTTTTGTAAACCTTCTTCATTCTTGCTTTCTGAACAAGAACGCAATACAATTCAATGTGATTGTAAGTTAACGAAGCGTTGTACAGAACTTTGAAATCATTTTTCAAAATATGGTTTTGAGAATCTCTGTCATTTGTTTGTCCGAAAGAAATAATCTTCCCAGTACTGTATATGCGTGTTTTAGCATTCAGCAATTGGAGATTCGCAGGATTTGGCTCATCAGCCAAAAAAAAAAGACTCAAGAAAAAGAGTGTACTGTTCCTGTATATGCAAAACGCGTATTCTGTATTTCCTACTCATTAGTCACGAAAATACGCCAAGGCCACGAACATCAATAACAAAAGCAATACAGTGCCGCACTCTTTGTCTCTCAACATTCAACAAGCTCTTCCCCTCATCTTAACTCTCTTGCACTCAAAATTAATTTTTCGAAAATCTACCGGTAAAATTTTCTTCGCTTGACTCTTGCACGAAACAGCATCATCTCACAATTGAACACATGTTTCTCGTCAAAACCCTTTGCCTTTTTTTATACATTTCACCGAATATATACCGCGTACTTTAAAATCGAAATAAAATTTTTCAAACGCAAAATTCCTCATCGAATCAAAGCAAATGAATCTGACTCGCCGAAAAATAAATAAGACAAAGACACTCGAAGTAGACACACACACGCAGCGATTCCACTGCTTCACAAAGCAGCCAGAGAAAAAAATGCTTCAAAATCCATTCAGAGAGCCTCAGATGATTGAAGATGACAAAAAAGGATTTAAAGTCTGTTTGATATTGTAAGCTGCCAATCACGTGCTCAGAAGTTTTTTTCCATAAATCTTAAAAAGAAAATAATTAATTCACTTGTGAATGAAGAATTCTACAGAATGAGGTACAGCACTCAAGAATTATTCTCTAGTTCTGTCATGTGCTTCATGCGTCAGCCAAAAATATGTCAATTCTAAAGTTTAAAACGTATGAAAAAATATTGACAGAACTTGGAAATAGACTGCATGACTTTCAAGTCCAGTAAATGAAAAAAAATTTGTAAATGAGGGAAATAAGTGGTTTAAAATCCTGTCTGTGTCTCTCCAAAATTTGTGATAAGAGTCTTTAAATTTTCTGTGGTTTGAGTGTCTTTTTCTCATTTTCTGCAGCTACAGTAATGTACAGTATATAGCAAGCATACATTACCCATAGCTAAAAAAAAAAAGTCACCCGTATTAGGCCAAGCATATGTTACAGGTTGGCAGTATGAGTGATATCACACCTGCTTTTTATGCCTGCTAGGTTATTTGCTGCTGGGCTTATTTGCTTTGATACAGAGAGACTATTGATTGATTGATTGATTCATTGAGTAGGTGAGACGATGGTCCTTTTTCTTTTCAATCTGCTCATTGTCTGTCTATACTTCTTATTTATTTTATTTCCTCCCTCATCTTTTTTTGTTTTGTTTACCCTATATATGCTGGATTGCTGGTGCAGTACTGTATATCATCAGTGGTGCTGGTCCACATGCCGCACCTTGTAGGCCTTGGTCCACACCTCGCAGAGACACACAGTCGAGTGGAACCGGTAAAAGATGGCCAAGGGCATGGACACGTGCACAATGACGGTCCAGGCCCACTCGCCGAAAAACTGGAGGTGCACGGGATGGGCACTGGCCCGACTCGTCTCCAGAGTGTTCACTGCCCACATGGCCAAGTTGGCCACGATGAGGAACGTGACGAATTCCCGCCCGGGCTTGTCTCGGGCCTGAGCCGAGTTCCTGGCAAACCTCCGCGACGCGTCCACGATGAACATGGTCTGCAGGCCACACTGGGCCAGCATGAGGAGGCCCGTGGCGAGCGTGAGGCCCGTGGCCAGGCGACCAGCATCCAGGGCAAAGTAGCCGCCGATGACGATGAAAACGGCGTAGAGGAACAAGCCGGTTTGCGCGATGATGAGCAGGATGGAGTCGAGCTCGAGGTCGTGGTGCCGGGCGTGGCGCAGGCGCCGCATGCGCACCATGCCGGCCATGGCGGCGATGGCGGACGCCGCGTACAGCACCAACTCGGACACATTGGCCTCGAACACGGCCACGTCTCTAGTGTCCTCGCGGCCAATGAGCACGAAGAACAGGATGAGCGAGATGACGGTGAGCACGAGGAGCACGATGCCCGTGAAAAGGCCACGATTGGCGCCTGCGCAGTCCATGGAGTAGTGGTGGCGGGACCGCTTGGAGGAGATGCGGAGCATGCCCGAGCGGTGGCGCGGCGGGCGGTTGTTGCGAGCGTCATCTGTCCCGGCTTCCTCGACATTCTTCCACATGACGTAGAGCACGGCGGCGCAGATGAGGCTGTACTCGATGACGCAGGGGAACAGGAAGGGACTCGCGTTCTGCACCAGCTCGCCCATCATGTTGGTGCGGAGGCATTCGTGGACAGTGTGGGGCCCAGAGCCCACGAGACCCAGGGTCAGGGGCGTGGGTACCAGGTTATTCGTCGAATGTGGGTACTCCGACGCCGATGATGATGATGCACCTGCAATGAATAAACAACAACATTTGATGATTATGCAGCAGTACATACTGTACATATGGATGAGTTTGTTCAGATTTTACATCAAGTGTGTATGGGACTGTCCTCTGCTTTGCGGCATGACCTTTATGTAGGTGTCGCCTCAACAATTGTTGCTGTACTTTGAGGCGATTGCAGTGAAATCTCATCATTCCAATACATGTTCAGTATAACAAACTTGTTGAAAGTCAACTTCCCACAAAAAGCATATAGAGTACATGGTAAAACATCTGCATTACAACAATCATCATATTTCCAGTGGAACACATTTTTTTTATAAATATTCAGTACCCAAGTGGGGAAATTGGTGCACACTGGGGATTTGTTTGTAATTCTACACAGTGACCCTGCTGTGCACCTGAAGTGTATCAAAGTTCTTCTGTTGCACATGCATATCCCCAATGTGCACCAATTGTAATTTGTGTGATGCTCCTGTTATTTCACATTTGTGCACCAAGTGTAACCGTGAAATGGTAGCAAAATTTCCTCTACAGGAGTGCACACTGGTACCCCCAGAATATCCCATATGCACCAGTTGTGACCCTGGTGTGCACCTACTGCTGTGGGGTCACAGCAAAAATAGCTCCCCACTTGGGTAGATTTTCCTGGTAGAAATTTCCTGACTGATTCAGTTTCAGTATGAAACTTCCAATCTCAAATGTGACTGGCTGGTTCTTATTGTGGCATGAATAGAGGCTGTAATTAATGACAAACATGCTTCCAAGTGGTCCCACACACATCATCCTCCCAGAATGAAGAAATTGGTGCAGCTTATGGTAGGCAATGATTAATGGTTGTGTTTTTCCTTTAGAATATTGCTCACTTTTTCAAATAATAATAGAAAATTTGAGAATACCAGTAAAGAAAGATCTAATTGATTATAGACAGGTCTGATGTTGACAATTTTTTGGGTCATTCATTCTGAAAATATTGTATCACAAAAAACTATTCAGAGCAAAAAACATCTTCCTATGTCCCCAAATAATGTTTTTTTTCTGCGATTTTACTGTAATTAAAATACTGAAGTACTCTAAATGCAGTATACTCACTTGCATTGGCTTGTACCACAAGGAATTCGGGAAAGAGTGTAGAACCATTCCCAACGGGGTCCTCTACTCCAAAAATGAGGTTCGAGATGGTGTCGAGGACAGATTCATTGCCTGCACTGGTGTGCTGGTGGTGTTCATCATGCGGGTGGTGCACTGCAGGGATCCCCGCAAAAGAATGGTCCACCTTTGGTACGTGGTGATTCGCACTAGACTGATGGTCTCCTTGGAGCAGCTCGTGTTTGGACTCTTCCACCAAGACATAGAGCCAGATGCACAAGTTGGTGGCAATCATGTGCATGAGGCCGAAACGAGCCACCACAGAAAACCTTGAAATCAACATCTGCAACAAAAAAACAATAGATTAATCAATCCCTATAGATATGAAATCCCTGTAGAAAGTGTTGTAAACGGGTTACCTTCGAGTTTAGGAAGATGAAGTACATTTGGATGAAGGTGAAGACGATGCGAAACGCAGGAGTGATGGCCAACAGTGGGGTGTAACAACGGTCGTCCTCTTGGTACTCAAAGTACTGTCCCACCTCCAGGCCAGAGTATATCATGTTGCCCACACCAAAAGCTAGAGTATATTGGAACAAAACAAGCTCCTAGACCTAGAGTTTCTTCCATAAAATATTTCAATCCCTGCCCATCTTCCATGAGCATTTCTCGGTTGAAAATTAATTTAAATTTAATTCTGCCGTGACTTGTGGGCAAGGGAAAAATTGGACAAAATAAAGGCATGGACTTGAAAAATTACATCACATACTGGAATCTAGCCAATTATGCAGCCATTTAAATGAAAGCATTGTCCAACAAATTTAATAGCTATATTGCTTGTGTAATTGAATTCTGTAGAGTAACAGTATAATATACAGTAATAGAAATAAAAGCCCCATACTGAATGTCGAAATCAGCCGGAGACTGGCTGGGAATTCTTATTTGAAGTTCCAAAATACATTTTAATTCATTAAAGTCCCACTACAGGGTTACATAATCAGCTCAGCAAGATTCGACAATCAAAGCATTTTAAAGCAAAAATCGGGCTTTTCTTCATTTTTTTATGGCAATGATACATTTGACAGTGTTTTTCATTTGATCAGGGAAATACAGAAGGATTCAAGGTTTTTCTTGTACTTCTAGGTTATTTTTGCAGGATGAGAAGTTGTTTTTTATTCTAACCAGTTTTTAAAAGTAGGTTCTAGTTTTTTCAAGAACCTTTTGACTATTGGTCAATGACCTTAAAAACAAATTTGTTATGAAAATTGTTTTGCAATAAAACCCTTTGAACCAGTTCTTCAGAAGTTCAGAACATAAGCTACATTTGAGTCCCTTATACTTATCCATTCAATCATCAATCTCCTTTCAGAGAGAAAGAGAGAGAGAGAGATAGAGTCCACTCACTCACCAACTGTGCCCAGTCGGAGGTAGAAGCTCCCATACTGAATAGTTGGCTTGTCCAGCCATGACACTCTGCCAGTCTCTGGGTCAACCACACTCTGGGGGTCCACACTGTAAAAGCTCTCCATGCTGTAAGTTGAGCCCGCAACCCTCCTCATCTCTGATTGAGGATACACCCATCATCCCCCAAAAACATTAGATGGATATCAGGTGAAACTGAAACCAGTTTCATTGGAAGTCTGAAACCCTCACCTGTCATTCTGCTCTTCTTCTTGGTTACCATGATCTCTCCATAAATGAACAGCAGGAACACAATGCAGCCAATGTACAAATAAAGGTAGAATGCCTGCACACACACAAAACATGTCAGGGATAGTGGAGGAATTTGGCAAAGGGTGGACAATTACTGAAGAAAAAATCATTTTTTAAAGTGTTGAAAATGACTAAAAGATTGAGGACTGTTCACAAAAGACCAACTGTCAAATCCTTCAAGTCACAAACTCTCTGGTCAGCAAAGGCTCATTCATGTTGAATATTGGGATACCAACACTTTTGCGTATATACCAACAGGGAAAACTTTCAAAACAAATATCATTATACAAAAAAATTTTCTGTACAACAAACTTTTTATCAAGTCCAGTCAGAAGGCCCATAGTGTAAATACTAAAACAATCTTGGTAGATAACAAGCCTCCCAATTCCACTTCAACAAACTTCTTTTTAGGAATGTTTCATAGATTATCTAGTTAGAAATTTCCTGAATAAGGTGAACAAAGTCTGCAATTTTCAATCCCAAATATATGTGACTATAGTGACTGGCGCTTGTAGCATGGATGGAAGCTGCTGTAATCAATAACAAACATACTTCCAAAGCAGGTCCATGCACATCATCTTCCCAAAATGAAGACATTGGTACAACTGGTAGAATATTCATGTGATTGAAGTTAATTTTTTTTCAGAATGAAAGCTTACTCTGCTTTTCAAAAAAAAGTCCAAAATGGGAGAATGCCAGAAAAGCAAGACCCAACTGAGTATGAGCAGGTCTGATGATGTGAACATTTTTTTTTTGTCTCAGTCATTAATACTGAAAATTCTCTGTATATCAATTTATACACTATAGCAAACTTTTTTTTCCCCAATAAAGCCCACAAAATGTTGTTGTAACTGAATGTCACTGCGTGTGCTCCTTTACACGTGACATGGTTTTTGAAAAGAATTGAGAATAACCCACCTCATAAAAGCTGTAGGGGATGTGGGAGGAAATGACCTCGGACAAAGGAAAGGCGAATCCCAGCACTACCAAAAGCTTGCCATACATGGCACTAAGGCCCATGGCGATTCCAGAGCTGTAGAAGAAATAATGAAAATAAACAATAAAATAGGAGAAATGAATGGAATAAAAATGACTTGACGAGATGCTGTTGATCAATTACTGCTGAATGGAGTATACATATATCGCATGGCCGTATATACAACAGTCACGCACGCTGCACCACAGAACCATACAGACTCCAGCATCATGATGGCACCCACACTCGTCTCCCTCAACCTCGATCATTGCATGCATTTCATTCTAATTATAATTCTGCTGCTTATTCTCATTCATACGTTTCTTGCATGCAGATAATAAATGTGCCGAGATTTGGGGGGGGGGGGAAAGAAAAAAAAGGGCTTCGCCCACAGACGCGTGCAATTAAATTCGGACCTCGTCGCAACGCGTTCCACATATAACCTCGCGAGTGATGATGATTGATCGGTTGATTGACGTGGTCGGCCTCACGATGTGCTTATTTCCCTTCATCTGACAATAACTGAGCACGAAGACAGCCGAATTTTTCTTTTTCTTTTTTTTTTATACTATGGAGAGAGAGAACCTTGAGTTGGGTTGGTATCGCAATGAGAGGATCGAACCACTTTTCAACAGGTGCATTCATCTTTTTTAATCCAATGCACATTTAAATCCCACAACTCCGCATTCTTGGTAATTTGGGAATTTTTGCGAATACCTTCGAGACATGCCATTCGAAAGAGAATTGAAAAATAAGCTTTCATTTTTTTTTATTTCCACAGCACAATTTGCTACCAAGCTATATTTCAAGTCAAAAATCGGTTCACTTTTTTTGCCCTCCCTGTAGGTCATAAAAAAATTCTTCACTGACTTCTCAATTACCATAGGCGTTATTTTTCCATCTGTAAGTGGATTAAAAATGCAGCAAAGATACATTAAATCAAGAATGAACCTTGCTTTCGATGAGAATGAGCTTATACACACAAAATTATTACATAGGATGGGCCAGAATAATTTTTCAAAAATATCCCACGTTCGGAAGCTGAAAACATGAGTTTATTGCATTAAATATTTTGCATTCACCGCCCTAATGCCAAATTATTATTGATGCGGGCATACGATCGGATTTTTCAAAAAGATCGGAGAGAGTTCATTCAATCTGGAAAATCTGAAAAACTGTAAATTCTGTGAAGTTGGCAATCATCATTTTAAATTAAACATAAAATGGCACTTCTTTGCGCATAATGATGCTGAATATATGAAACAGATTTCAATCAATTTTGAACCACGTGTATTAAAATGTGATAAGTTGTGAGTTTTGCTTTTGATTGAATTCTGAAATTCAAAAGGTCAAGGCAAAGACAATTTGACGAAAATCGCGGTATTCGATTTTTTGATGGGTATGGGTTTAACATTGACCCACGGGAAATCAAACTTTCGACTGAAACAACAATTCAGATTTTAATTTTCAAAGGGGTTTGGTTTTAATTTTTGTTATTGCGGCTATTCCAGAAATTCATTCAAGTTTTGTCAACAAGATGTCGACTCTTTTTCCGATGATCAGTTTTGATGAGAAAATGCCGGGGAACGTGAACCCATGCAGTTCATCAATGATTATACTGATGAACTTGGAAGCCTAAAAACCCCTCAGATATCTTATACTGCATATACAGGTGCAATAATGGTCTACAACTCACTTCGTAGTCGGGTCCACGGCAGGTGTGTCTTTGCCGCCACCACCACCGCCACCGTCCTGAAGAGACGACGGCCGCCTGCTGAGGATAGTGGCGCTCGTCGGGTACTCTGATGGTAAGTCCTGGTCCTTCATGGTGCTGTTGCGTGCCAGGGGCATGTCTTCTTCTTCCTCCTTGTCCGGCACTGCCATGGCTTCCACCTCTTCCATGGTTCTGCCAATATTAAAACACATTTGGTCGTGTTCACAGTGAAACCTCATTCCGAAAACAAAATACAATTGCAACGAATGTTTCAGGACTGTAGGTAACAAACTTTTTTCTCAAGAGCCGGCAGAAAAACGTACATAGGTTAATTTTCTTTTTAAATCGGAGTATTAACAAACTTCACAATTCCAGTGTAATTCACTTTTTGAGAAATGCTCGATAGATTCTCCAGGTAGAAATTTCCTTACTAAGGCATTAATTTTTCGAGTCATTCATTTAGAAAGTCTCACTACAACATTTAATTCAGTAGAAAAATACATATCTCTGCATAAATTCCCAAAAGTTTGTTGCATTGAAATTTTAGTGCATGTGTAAATGCGATTTTTTCATCTCTTCTTATAAAACATAGAAAAATTGACTCCTGAACCGACGAGTTCAACGCGCGATGAAATTTCAATATTTGGTTTTAACTTTATATAGGTACAAGTACTGGGTGAGATTCTCATTTTTACGGCGATTGGAAATTGATTGAAAAATAATCCCCCAATTTTATTCATTGGAAAATAATCACCCACTGTTATTCGTTGAAAAATAATCTCCCAATTTTTTATTTTTTTTTTGGTTGAAAAATAATCACGCAGTTTCTCATACGATATTACGCATGTGTCTCAGAAATGGCCCCAGTCACTTTAAAATTGGATAAGTACGAGTAAGTACGAGTAGTATGTTTCAGCACTATATAGCCTGTTGAAGCGCCTTCAGTAAATTATTTCTTCATCTGCCAATAAAATATTCAGTTCCATATAAACAGCAAAACTTAGGGGAGAAATACAATCATTTAATTGACTCATGAAAGCATTAAATTGCACTCATACAAATTCTATATAAGCAATATTGAGAAATACTTTTTCCATTAAATCTTTCAACATCTGACAAGAAGCGTGCCACTGACATTGTGCGAATGGGAGATTCTCTCTGGAAAGGGTCTTGCGACTTGTCGCCGCCATCTTGTTCCAGAGAAAGCAGCTCAGTTGACGTGAGGACTGGCGGTGGCGTCGGTGGCGGCTGAGGCACAAGAGGCGCCTCTGGAGACGCCTCGGAAGTACCCTCTGGATTCTCATCGGGGTTCACGGCGGCGTCAGGCAATTGGGAATTGGACGCCGACTTTTTCCATCCAGACGGCGGCTCATTGTGGCGGAAAGGCGGCTCCAGTCCGACCCAACTGCGAAAAAAAAATTAAATAAAAAAGCTAATGAATAGAAGCAAAAAATTTAAATACAAATTCAAAACTCAAATTTTTAAATAGATTTTCCCACTTGTTGTATCCACATTGGGCGTATACCAAAATTATTTTTGAGCAGCATACGAAATTTGTACAGTACTTACTCTTCTTTTCCACACTTAAAAAAAAAAATAGTACTCATGACTAGAAGTATGCGGCGCCCATTTCATATTTTCATTTCCCAGATCATCAATAAAAAAAATTCCGAACGTTGAAATGGCTTTAGATATTTGATTAGTCAACTACTGTATATTATATACTGTATATTATATACAGTACTTTGCATTGCTGCCATTATTTTTTGGGAATACGCCGCCCAGCAAAGATAAAAATCCAATGAAATAATTTTCAAATGTTTGACAAATTTACTGTAAAACTTCATAACACATAAATTCTCAAACAATTCAAAACCATTGAATCAGAAAAATAATGCAAGTTTCACATACTGTCTCTAAAAATTGATGACTTGTAAAATTCAACTAACATTTTTGCACTTTTTTTCAAATTTTGCGCGCAGACGTCTGCTGAAAACCAGAAGCATAATACTCGCACCTCTGCCGTAAATTCTCAATAGGTTATTCATAGATCCGGTGGAATTTTGCCAGAGACGGCTCAACCACCGCACAATTTTATGACCACAAGCTGCCATATTATTGGCGTGCTAAATTCTTCGTCTAAACGCACACCCATAGAACCTCGATTGCGATTATTTTTTCGTCTTCTTTTTTTACTTGAAATTAAAGAAAATTTCATATGCATCCATATTGAAATTTTCTGAAATCGGAGTTCAAGAAATAAGAAATTGAAAAGCACCTGACGACAGCAGCAGTGTTTGCCCTGGACAGCCGACGGATACGTTTTAGCATTTCACACACTCGAGAACCCGAAAAATCAAAAGATTTGTTGGCCCCTGAACTAAATAAGGGTTCGCAAAAAAAAAAAATTTTCTGAAACCGGAATCTTGCTGTACTGTGCTAAAAATACTATATTCATGTAAAAGTGAGATGCAATATTTCCGTCTATGGGCCTCTCACCAAGGAAATTAAACTCGTTTACCACAAATACGTCACTTCGATGTTACAGCAAATAAATTGCTCGCCAAAATAAATTCAAGTAGAAAGTGATACACCATGAACCACGTAACTTGAAAAAAATAATAATAATGCTCACGGCGGCGCAACAAGAGGAACTACATTTACCGAAGAATCCTTTCACAGTTCTCTTTAATACCGTGTACACCAAATATTATTTATCAAGCGAAAATGTACTGTTTGTCAGTTGATTATTTTCAATGAACTAATGGCATTAAGACGCGATTATCTGAATCTTCCCATGATCGAACTATGCACGCAAATCGAATTCTCAACCTGAATTAAATCACTCGAAGAACATATACATGGACAAGTCTCATTCAAATGCACTCGAATAAAAGACATCGTTTCGTGGTACTGAATCTCCACTAAGCACCACCACCACCACCACCGTCACCTCAAAAAATGGAGAAAATGTAATTGAAGTCAAAGCTAGAGCAGCAAGGAGAGAACCGATTACAAATACGGCGGGCAATCAAGTCTTGAAACGCTTGCAAGCACCGCAGGCAAGAAACTGAGGTAACCTTTGCACGCAAGCTCAAGAAAAAGTGTGCCGCCCGTAATTTAATACATATTTTATTTATTTATTCTTCTTTCTGTCTTCTTTTTTTCATACTTCTTCTCCTTCTTCTTCCATTCATGGGTTCAAATTGAAACCAAAACAAAAAAACAATGCGTCGATGAAGGAGAAGGGAGAGAACCAGGCTTGAATTACTCGACAGCGGTTTGACAAAGCTCAAAGGCTGACGCGTGTCAATGTCGATCATCAGCAGACTGCATACGATAATAAGGGGACGGCACGTACAAGTATTTGTTAATCAATGGTATCAACGTATCTATACTCTCAAGCTTGAGATTTATGAATCACTGCATGCTCAAAATGTGCACCAGTATTGTTGACTATTATTGAGTACGAATCCAAAAAAAATTGAGGATGAATATGGAGTGACAAAATAAATCATTGGCAATCCGCTGATAGTTTGAGCCAAGAGCATATATTCAAGTCTGCACCTTGAAAATATGTTCCTATTTTTTCAGCATGATTTATTGTGTAATTTGATGACAAAGAATTGACAGGATACACAATAACCATAGCAATCATAAACCAACACATGCAAATGAAGAAAAATTACCACAAATAAAAATCTGAACATAAGATACATAAAAAGTAGAGATAATGCAGAACTAAAAAGAATAAGTATTAATTCTTCACAATGAAGGTTTTGTGTAGACTGTTTTTCAATTGTAATTAAAATTTGTTGTATAAACCTTCACCAGGTTTTTCTCAGGGCATTCTCTCAGCAACAACTATCTCTTGTTGCTCAAAATTCAGGAATGATACTCAAGTACTTTGCATCATTATTAAAAATTATGGAAGCCTTCAAATGATTAGAATTCGAAAACAATTAGATGAATACTGATCATATGTATGCTGGCATAACAACCTTCATATCCGTCAACACTTCAACAGTATAAATCAAGAATCTTGGCTGTTGTGTCCTTGAGCTGAAAATGGCAATAAGGATTCGTTTAATCGCATTTCAGGTTTAGGGTTTTTTTTTTCCAAAAGATAACGTTGATCACATGCCCTTGACCTCGAGGCTAAAAAACGATCAAACCTAAGGCTGCATTGCATGGCAATAACACCCTGCTATTTTAAAGCTGGTTTTCGCGAGGAGCAGTGTAAGAGTTTTCTTTTTCTTCGTGAATACTGCATAAATATTCATTTCGTGCATGCATTTTTTAAATTTTTTTATAGAAAAATGTAAATAATGAATGCGAATAAGAGCTTCAAGTGGAATATATGCCAGTCCAGTACTGAAGGACGTTCAAGAACAGGTGCGCAGATGCATTAAATTCGTCTCTGACGTACGTCCCTATGGAAAGAGGAGGTGGAATGACAAGCGTATTTTCTTAACTTATGGAAAAAAAATTTTATAAATACAAAAAACATAATCTCTATTTAAACTTTGCAATGTGTCTCAGAAGCTAACGGAATATCGCGTCTCTGGTGGTATTTATAAACCAGCGAAAACGAGGACCGGTGTAACCTGCTCAGTGTCCCAGTCAAGGCCACCATTTGAGTGACTTTGTGTAGATGTCGCCCGCGCGATATAATAAGAGGTCCCAGAAATCTTCCTTCTCCCTGAAAAACTCCGCTTCTTTTTTGTTTTCTTTCTTCTCTCTCTCTCTCTCTCTCTCTCTCTCTCGCGTACTTGACAGGTTATTTTAAAAAGTTGACATTTCGGGTGAGCAGGCGGGAGACAAATTATAAAGCAGACATGTGTCGCTTCCTGATACTCGCCGAGTTGATCTTGTCACTGTCAAGAGGCAACAATAATGACAAGGTCTCGGGAGAAAACATACTTGATTCTGCGCAGTCACACTTATCCGCACCGAACAGGCAACGGAATGATATGCGAGATATTATGTGCTGTGCTGCTGGTAATTAAGTCGTCAAGCAACTCACTTGGTTTCATATAATAAGTACCGCGCCGAGAGAGTAATTTTTTGGTTTTATTTTTTAATACAAGCTGAAGGTTTAAGTACAGTACAGTACTGTACACTGCACTTTAAATTTCATGCACGTGCCTAACGCAAACAAGGGTGAGGGCAATTCCCGAGCAACATGATAACTTCGTTGGAAACAATAAAGAACAATTTTTTCATCATTCGCCGGACTTTGTTTCAATTGAGTAAAAAGCGCAGATGAGAACATTTGCAACTTGAAGGTACATAATCTTAATAGCATTGATTTCAAATTAGCCATTGGGGGGTGGGGGGTGAGACAAATTATTATCTACTTTCAACAATTGCTGAATTGAAAATAAGGTAAATCATTTTGTTTTGCTTTTATTCTCAAATTATGATATACAGTACAGTATTTGATTGGGTGTTACAGAAGCGTTTAAGCAGTTCCTCCTGATTTTTATGATAAATATGGTCATCCAATCTCTTCTCATTTGGAGACTTTGTGTAACCATTTATCATGTTATACATAAACCAAACCATGCCTATACTGCTAATGTGAACATAATGACCTTGTAAATAACTCTCCATATATTAAGGTACACTTTTGGTTAATATTATTCATATGCATTGTCTGAGATGCAATTTATTCAAGTTCAGGAATAGTCAATAAATCCACAAAGTTTTCTTATTACTAGGGGTAACTTTGCATTCCAAGTCCATTTCTTTATACAATAATGCAATGTACTGGACAATGTTCCCATCAGCAACAAGAAAAAAAATATCCCTTACAGCATAGAAAAAAATAAAAAAATGGGATCAGGAAAGTTGCAGAGGATATCAGTTGCTTTCATTGCATATACTGTATACAGTAATGTACAGTACAGCTCTTTTTCTCTCATTGTTTATGATGACGAGTGACTCACTGACCACCAGATGGCGTCTTGGAGAGACAACGGCTTAGTGTCGCAGGCACTTAGGCCCCGGCGCCGAAGAGGCAAGCGACAGAGCCCAGCTTCCCTGTCACAGGGACTCATGGGCACCCAGGGGTCGTCCGCCATTTGCTGACGAGTGGTGTCCCCGTGATGATGATGACGATCCCGCACAGGCAACACTGACAACAACAGGGACTCCGCACTGCCATGCCGATGCATGGCTCATGCATATATTCATGCGAACCACTTGGACTAGTCATTTATTTCCAATTTCATATCCCTCTCTCTCTCTTTGTCTCTTAGTGGTCGTATTTGTGCAGCACTACTATACCGAGGAGGAAACTGGACGCAATCAAACATAGGCATACTAAACAGTATCACAGGAATTCAGACAGAGGGGTAGAGAGATGAGAAAATAAATACAGTGAGACCCCCAACATGCAGACGCCTCAACATGGGGACAATTCAACATGGGGACATTTATTTTTTAACAAAAAAAATCATAAAAAAAGACCCAACATGAGGACACTGACTCAACCTGGGAACATTCCAGGATAAAATTGCAAAATAAATTTTAGGAAAATCAATTTTTATAAGGCTTAATTGCAAGAAACATATATGTTTCCAACCTAAGATCTATGCAAGAAAAATTCTTTGGTACTTTTCCCATCATTTTCCCATCCATTCAGCTAATTTAAAAAATGACCTATAGCACAGAGGTACTTCCTTCTAGCTCTCTTTGTGACATGGATGTTATTTTTCCAGATGCCAACTTTTCAATTTACTATACAGTGCTACACTATTCAATGTTCCAAATGTTCTTATTGGTTTGAAAAGATGTTCATTGAATCAAATTCAAGTGGCAAAAAATTTTTTTCATGAAATTCTGAAGAACATTTCTTCCATAAAACACCAATTAAAAATTATACAATGTAAATCTATGGGAGAACAAGATTCAACTTGGGGACAATCCAACATAGGGACTTTCTTGATGCACCAATTATGTCCGCATCTGGGGGTCTCACTGTACTGTACTGTACAGTGAGAACCCAAGATGTGGACATAATTGGTGCTCAGACCTTGTCCCTTTATATGTTGGAACATCCACATTGTGTCAGACCTAGTTTTGCCATCAACTTCAAAATGAGACTTAAATTTAATTGGTTCTCAAGTTCATCAAAAAATTAGGAATGAATTGCCCAAAAAATCAATTAAAATGTGCTTCTCAACTTAAAAATACCGACTGTGAATTTTCTATATAATTAAATCGTCACAGATTCTGATCATCTGGTATCTAACTGGGCCAACAAAATTACAAGTCTTGCTATCCTGTGCACAAATGATGGAGGATGCCTCAAAAACCATGAAATCAAAACTTGTTTTGCTTATAAATTTGAGTATATATATGATTAAATTCATTTTAACTTTTGTGAATATACAAGTACAGTGGCTCAATTTGTTTGAGATATTCAAATTTCGAAAAATTCAAATTTTCCATGCAGAAACATTGCAAAAGTGGCCGTATGTCGAGATGTTGTCTGGATGTTGGGTCAAATTTGTCAAGTTTCATAAGTGTCCCCATAAGTGGAATTGTTGGTAAGTTGGGGTGTCCATATTTCGGGGGTCTCACTGTACAGTATATGAAAATTCGCCACTCCTTCGTCTCGCTGGCCACCATTCAACAACTCGTTCACCGCGAGTGTCACTGACATCCCACAGGTTCGCCAACGCGACGACAGATGACGCAGCGAGTCAGGTTACAAAATAAGAGGGGGGTCACCGTCAGTATATATTGATAGCACCCCGGGGTGCTGGATATAATAATAAGTACCGCAAGAAAAAAAGGAAAACTCAGTCAACCAAAGTATATAATTTGTCTGCGTTGTGCATACAACTTATTTTATTTTTTGGGAGTCTTTTGCTATTTACATCGCGCCACTCACGATCCTCGTCCTGCGACGACAAATGCTCTTGGTCTCTGTCTCTCTCACTCTGACACACACACACACAGACTCACTCACTCACGCACACATAGGGTGAAAACCGCACGCTGTTGTTGAGAAACTGGATGGCACTGCTGTATTGTACAGTACAGTATATAATAATGCTGAAATTGGCAACGGCGTGTGGTTTAGAGACTGCATGTACTGTTTACAGTAAACATATGTACTGTACTATAAAAACAACCGGCGGGACTCGGTCGAGTACTGAGAAGGAGACAGTGGAAATCGGGCGGATAAAAGTCGCGCTGGTGAAGGGAACACACGGATAATAATGGGCGGTGTTGTGAGTGTGTGGGATCCAGCATAGAAGCGGACCAGGGCAGAGACAGAGATTGAGACACAGATATATATATATAGACCCTCACACACATACCGTACTGCACAGGGCAGCTGTGTGTCCGGGTCTCTCTCTTTCGTCTTTGAGTGTGTATGTGAGAGAGACCACAACTATAAATGAGCCACGAACACGCGTCACGTACATTATGTCCTGGTACCGGCTTGTAGCGGGGTTGGTGTCCGGTCATCACGTGGTGCTCCCCTGCTGCTTCCCGCCCATATGGGACTTGACATTTTACCCGCACTCGCATGGTTTTACAAATGAAACATGCGTCCAAAAATAGAGCCAGTCTGAATCCAGAACCCGAGCAGAAAACATGAATTGATGAATGAATTTGCATAAAACGCTGTCTCACAGGGAATATCTCCATTTGTAATAAACTGGCCATTTTATGTTTTTTTTTTACCAAAGCTTCACTGAAGTACAATATTTTTTTTAATCATGATCAGGTTAGCTACATATATCACTGGAGTGACACCTGGCCCTTACTTTGCAGAATTAGCATGGCAAGTGTGACACCAAGGCTGACAGTTTGTTTGGCAATATTTTAAAATCGCATCATATGCTTTAAAAGTGGAAAAATGTATGAGAAACCTTACACGCACACTGTGAATTGTTTCTATTTGGTTGAATAACCAACATTAACTGGGCTGGATTGGGTTATTTTAAATCAATTAAACTGAAATTATTGCCCTATCAGGGGAATAAGCTGAACAATGTTTTTGAATAAAGGCAAGAGAGGAAAAGATTTCAACAAAGAAATAAAACAGCTTCAACGCCAATGAGTCTGAAATAAAATTATCTATCATTTTGGGGTCTAAGAGAGAAAATTTATTTTTATAGTTCTGATATGGATGTCAGAGGCTTAACATATATTTCCATCTCCATACTTCAGCACAAGGAAAGCAGCCATGGTGGTAATTTCATTCTTTTTAATAAAAAAGCATATGAACCATTAGGCATAGAAAACAAATTCTTCCCATGTTGATGTTTTTGTTCCCTTGAATTTGGTCAGACATGGAAATTTTCACACAAGAGATGGGGTCATATACTTCTCAAGTGTGTAAGACACATGTCTGTGGATCCAGTGACGCAAAAACTAAAGTATCCCAACAATTGATCCCAATCAGTTTGGGTAAATCCCAAACTGCAATCCTTGCATATTTCAGAGGCTTATACAAGTGTCGAGTTTGGGCTAACCAACGAATGTCCGTCCAACATTTTTCCGGATGCGATTTGGAGTGCAATATCGCCGCAAATCCTCAAGGACGAAACTGTCCCAGGGTCGGGAAAAACCCTCACCACACTTTCACTGTCCATTTCAAGTAAGGATTTCCATTCACGCAATCAACAAAGGGATTTGCACATGCTTTGTACCACTTCAAAGACTAGGTACAGTATAGTTTTTAAATACAGTAGCACATGCTCAGGGGAGTATCAACACATGGTTAAGAACCACCTCATTAGTCTCTGGATTTACAGCAACTGTTACTGTGATCAAACCATGTTTTTTTTTCTGGTGAGATAACAAGTGAGGTTTTAAACCAGTCCTTTGCACCACTCTATTCTCAGGAGTCAGGACTATGGATGATACGTCCATGAAAATTCAATTCTAGTTACAATACTTGAAACCCAATTTATTTTATTCCTGGTGAATCATATACTTACACCAGCACTTGACAAAGTGCCCCTGTGATTGTACCACTGATGGATGAAAAGCCCTGATACAAGGGATACTCACCTCACAACCTTCTTCATCTTGCCTTCAAGTCCCAATCAGACAGTTCTCATCCTTGGTCCCCTTTCTGATGGGAGCCCACAAAACCACACATGGTGCTAAAGACTGTCATAACTGGCACAACCGACGCCAACCGAGTCAGCAGCCAGAATGAGATGAGTGTCAGTGGCACTGCAACAGCTCCACACATCATGGCTTTATAGTGAGTTTAGTGGATTGAGGAAATTTGAAGAGTTGTAAGTGGCGACACGCATCAACTCAAAACGGGTGCCGGTACAATCAACTCTGTCCCAAAAAGTCGCCAAAAAAAAACAGATGTCTTTACAATTCCAGAAGAAAAAAACAAAGCAGGTGACGACTCAGAGTCAGAATTTCGTGACCCGATTTCCGATCGCGTTCACAAAAGTGTGTGAAATATGGGAGGAATTTGATTGATGACCGGAAGCCAGTGAGAACCTAATGATGGGTAGGAAATTACAGCCTCTTCCTGCCCTTTCAATCCACCCCCCATAAGGTTCCGGTGTTTTGTTCTCGCCTTCTGGCCCATCATTTTACACTGTCAGGGTTCACTATATATAAGGCGGAAGGTTCAACAATTACGCGTAACGTTCACAAGAAGCGATTGAAATAAAGTACTGCATTAAGAAAGTACTGTACTACAATGGAATTTAATTTAAAAAAGTATCTGGTACGCATTGTTGAATTATTTGCACAGTGTAAAGCAATGCTTCAGGTACCTTGATCAATATATATATATATATATATATATACCCAAATAAAATAAAAAACACTCTCAAAGAGGTACCTGATTTTATTTTAGACTTGAATTGATGAAATGCAAATAAAATACTGTACTGTAATGTACTGAATGGGGTTTATTAATAATTTGAGAATTTTGATGCAAATGATGGCTGAAATGGAAAAAATGTACATGTATGACCAAAGACAAGAAAAGAATAAATTAAAACCCCGGCATTGATGGAATTCTCAGAAGCTTAAAACAGTCAGAAATGCATATACAGTATATAAACTTGAGCTTTGATAACTCAACCTCACTAACCCAACCTTTTTTCCCCGTCCCTATATGTCTTGAATCTTGTAAAATGAATGAATTAAAGATCTTCTCAAAATCAATGGTTTTCTGTTCTGGAGAAAATTTGTCATTGTTTTTTAAAGAGTGAAGAGAAAACCAGTAAGTATCCAACTAAAGCATATGTATTCTGAAAGGAAGCAAAATAATAATTGGGCAAATAAAAACCCCATACCTCCAAGTGGAACATCCTGTCAGGTCATTTAAAAATATTCAGGGCCCAGAATATCACAAATTAAAATTTCCTACAATTCTTCTTCTGTTCCCCTCAACAAAGATGATTACAGTGGCCCCCCGCCTAACAACAAACAGACTTCTTTTGGTTTAAAATTAGTGTTGAAAATTGGAATTTTTAATATAATTAAATTTGTGTAAAGGACTTTTTGTCTAACAGGCTCGCCTGTTGCACAAATCAAGTCCATTAGACGCGGGGGTTGACTGTATTTCCTTAACTCTGCTTGGCTTGAAGAAATGTATACATAATTCAAATTTGAAATGAGGCCCTTCAATATGCTTTCAGTGGCACTTGAGGTGTCAGTAAGACATTGGACAAAAAAATTACAAAAAACCAGAAAAAAAATTTTCATGTGCTTCCTTACAGGGTTAGGGTATGATATAGGTACATGAGTCAAGTATTTCTGGACTTGAAATTATTTCCTCGCCGCCAGCTGTCAGGCAAACTATTCTTCTTACAGCTGTGTGATATTCCCAACACGGAGTACAACTTATACTGTATTCAAAAAATTTGTTTTTAGGAATCTAGGAGAAAAAGTGATATGAGAATTTGTAGCTTTTTCTCATATCAATTCCACAACATTTCATAGCGGGGAGAAAGTGGGGGGTATGAACATCGCAATTCTTCCATCATGTGATCAGATGACTGGAGATTCGTTATAAAGGCATAAAATAAAAACAAAAAACCTTGCTTCGAAAAGTTTTCCCGCGAAAATCGCGTCCCCCATTACACCGAGAATCCCTTCTCGACTCAGGGTTCATTTGGCGTCAGCAGGGCAAAGTCACCCAGGCGGAAACGGTGAAAACAAGAGGCAGCCCAACGAAGCACCACCAATAAAACAACCGCCAGGAAGGGGCAGGTTAAAAATAAATAAATAAAAAGACAGAAAATAACCATTGAAATAAACACAAGAAAAACCGACAAACTGGGTCCCCGAATTGATATGTACAAATTATTTTCTTGGCTCCAAAAAATGTCAAAACATATACACAGTATACTGCAAGTCACCGCTTGCAAAAACAAAAAAACAAAAACTTGAAAAACGGGTGCACTACTACCAACAAGAAAAAGTCAGTGCTGGTGTTTCTCCTGTCCATTATTCCGCACCTGAGACAAATCCGTTCGTGTGTGTGTGTGTTTGTGTGACCGGAAGGCGATGGAGGGATAAGAAAATGACGGCACCAAAGCGGCAAAGTGGTTGTGAAGAGGGAGTTTTTCCTTAGCACCCATCGGAGCGGAAAATTCAAGAGATAGATAGATAGATAGATGGGATGCATAAAAATAAATTTACAAAAAAAGGGGGGGGGATGGGATGGGTGCAAGGCTGGCATGAAGCTCAGAAACTGCGACTCACGCACACAGCTACCACCTGGCTTCCGCCTGTTCTAATCTAAGTCAGCACCACAACCACTGCCACTGACTGAGTCTTGTCCTGTCACGCGGCTGACTCTCTGTCTCTCTCTCTCTCTCTGTGCATGAGGCCAAAGGTCAGAAACCTAATTTACCTATACATCAGACCAGGGCTCCACCACAAGTGACTTTTTGCTTCAGTATAGCAGCCCGGTGAACAGTCTGTATTGGAAAATGGGACCATATACCAGGAATGTTTCCATCTCTTTATTGCCATTCAATATGTGAGCCTGGGCTTGGAAAAATTGAAAGAATGGTTCGCATAGAGTTTTGATGAATTACTCCTGTTTTTGTGTCATGCAGTATGTATGTTTTTAAATAATGCTAGAACAAATTACAGTCAAACCTCTTTGAGTGACACTTTGATTCAGGGAGCCAAAAAAATGAATTGAGTTAGGGAAACTGGCATTTTTCCAGAGAAAGGAAGTATGATTGTAGGAAATTTTAATTTTTGATATTTCAGGCATATTCAATTTCTTCCTAAATGAGTTAACATGATGATGAAGTTAAAGGCCAGGGTTTATTTGCGAAATTAGTCTCTCACTGAATTTCAAAGTATACTGTACAGTACATTGTTAAATATTTTTTTGTTGCTTCTGAATATCCTGTGAGAAAAAGTACTCTAAAAGCAAAAAGGCCTCCAGAAACTTTGAGTTATGGAGGTCTGTGTGATGGGAAAAGCCTTTTGGCTCCAGCAGAGGTTTTTTATGTATTTTTTTTTCAATGGAATTCAGACATGAACTTGAAAAGAAGAAAAAAACATTTGGTTCAGCAAATGTTTTGAGTTATCATGGGGTCAACTGTATGTCATTTTATTGAAACCCTAAGGGATACAAAACTCATTCCATCAGAAATGAATCAGTGTTGTATCCTGGGAAGACATTTCATAGAATTGTCACATGTCACTACTCTGCTGCCTGTTCCCATAACAGAGCAAGTCCAGGACTTATGTTCATCCCTGACTGAGCCAGTCACCCCCATCACGCAGCAGGGAGAGGGGGGGGGGGGGGCAAGGGATACGGTACCTGCCAGGCACAGGTTAAGTAAAAGCAGACCCTCTGGATGAAGTTTCTCTCTGGCTCTCTATCCGCCCGTCACTCACACTCACTTTTGAGGGGGAGAGGTTTCATCAATTATGCAAGATTCCAGAAACATTGTTCCTGTGCCTGACTGTTGCTACTGAACCTGCACGCACGAGCTAGGGCAATGCTTCTGACAGCAGCGCTCATATCCAATAACACCATGGAGTCATTCAAAATTTTGGAACAATAATACACTTGTTCAGCCAACAGGTTTGATTGTTCTTTTAAGAAAAAAGAGAAATGCATCGCGTATAGTGCTTTCAAACATGTACGCACAGTACATATGTCCATCATGAGACAATCATTTGGACCAAGAGGCATAACCATGAAAACATTTCAAAGCAGCACACTTTGATACTTTATCTGAAACTAGTACTGTATGAACAACATGTAATAGCATTCTAAAATTCTCAGCTATACTGTAAGAAGCTTTTCATTTTTTTTTTGTTGGCATTATGAAATTATCTGGTGCTGGTAACTGGAATCGTGGAATCAATATCGGTTCTGCAAGCAAACCATCATATTACAGTATTTGCCTCACGCAACAGTGCGTGACGTTTTACTGAAAATTTGCAAATACAGTATTATACAGTACTGCTGTATATATCAAGGCACGTGTTTTCAATGCTGCGTAAAAGTATATAATATTTCCCGACTATACCACGCACACGTTTTCCCCAAAATTTTACAATAAATATTATGCACAAATTAAACACAGATAAAACGTTTTCTGCCGGACTTTGGAATTTTGTCATGTGTCTCATTCAAATCACCAACCGCTAAATTTCCAAGATGAGGATATACTGTATTGAAGAAACTGTGAGGCAAAATTATTTTTATTTTAGGACTAGATAAAAAGTTCTTTCAAATTTTTTTCATTTTCGTCAAAGAAGCATGCATAGTTTCGTTTCTTAGAAATTATAGTTCGAATAAACGTTTATTATTTCCACTTTATTAGCGATCCTTTTGAGGAATACAATTTTTTTGAAAAGGAAAGAAAAAAATTATCATTCCATCAAAGTCATAATATTTTTTCCTCGCATATAATAAAAACCTGAAATCCGAACACGATGCATCAACTTTGAGCTACATAATAATCTATATAACATCTAGTTTTGGCCTTTACCAGTATAGCTGTAAATTTTGAAATAGCATCACTGTTGTCAAACAAAAATACCTTCAAGAAATATAAAGATGATGCGTCAAATGCGGTGGGATGCAGTACGTTTTAAAATTTTGAATGCACCGTGTCGAATTTTCTTAATATTTTCAAGTTCCGTTTTCCTTCTTAACTTTCGTATTAATATATCTTTTAATGCATCCGTTGATTAATTCTGGAATGTTCTTCCTCAATCGGATTCAGGTTACCCGTTGTTGATGGATTTTTGAAGTAGCAGCCGGTTCCTTTACTGTACTACTATAGTTGTGGAACAGATAAAGGTCATGAACCAAAACGAAGCACCAGCAGCACTGTTGAACTGGAAACATAAATCTGCCTACTATACGTAAGTGTCTGTCTGTCTCCTGTGTCTGTCAATCCATGCCATTCTTGAAAACCTACAGTATTTTCTCTGTCTCTCTCTCACCTTGGAAGGGTCCTAGGCAGGGAGACCGAGTCCGGAGAATGGTGCAGGAGCAGCAGTGGTGCCGTGTCCTGCTCTGAGGCGGACCTGCGCAGGCGCCGCGCAGCACCAGTGGTACCACTACCACCGCCTGAGGCGTGCACTAGACTCGAGGCGTCGCTGCAAGTGTCGGCGCCGCCGCCGCCGCCCTCGGCGCCATCGCCAAGCAGACTCTCACAGGCACATAGGATGCATGAGCAGGAGCAGTCTGCGTCATGCCGAGTGCACGTGGGACACCGGTCCCCGCCGAACTGGGTCACAGACAGGAGCCTGAGGTCAGTGTCAGAGCAGCCAGTGGTCGACAGGGACGCCACTGATGACTCGGACGGGCTCCACGCGCGACGGCGACGCAGTTTCAACAAACTCATGATGATGATGATGGTATGTACTTGAAACAACACAGCAAGGGGCAGGAAGAGGGGGAGGGGGGGGGGGGGAGAAAGACCAAGGAGTTGGTTCTGCTGTTGCCACACGACACACTATTTGAAATGTATTGTACTGGAAGCGGGGTATACCACTGATGATGATGGCTCAGTACTAATAGTGATGCATCTGGTCGGAATGCACCAGCATTTCGGAATATAAGACTAACACCTGCATCACATACGGGAGTGACCTATGAACCAATTCCAGCATTGCACAGCAGAGAAAAATAAATCAATCAAAACATAATTTTTTATTTAAATTACATATGCAATTGTTATTGACTGCTGAGCAGCACCAGCAATATAGAGAGAGTAAAACAGAGTGCCACTCATGATCCAGTAATTCATCCACAGCATGCACCATACAAGATAATTACCATCAAAACCACTTATAATGCTCTGTTGTTGTAAGAGGAAAAAACTCAGAGCTCTTTCAGTTGTTCAGAACAGTGTGCAACTATGTTTTAGATTAATTACAGTTGCAATTGTAATTTAAACTTATGTTTATGCCATCAACTTGCTTAGTTGTAGCCAAAGATTAGTGTCTCTAACAGGGTTTACCAGGAATAGGGGGTTTGGTTGCATTATTCAGAGAAATTAAGTTGAGGACTTGCAACATAAATTAGCCTACTGTCTCAAAGCATGTATACAATGGGACATTTTTCCTTTTTTTTTTTTTAAACCTTCATCGTCTTTGTTTCCAATTTAATTTGATGACTGTAAATCTGATCAACTTTGTTATTCAAGGCAGCAAAGCACTCTTGCAGCTGATGAATAGTACGTTATGTTTCAGATTTAATCTCAAATTATTTGAAATAAATACAATATTGTGCATTCAGATTTTGCAGGTTAATTCAGAATTTATTTCTGGTTGATGTGAGATAAAATCTATGATCCATTTTCATTCCGCGAGATTTTTTTTTTGACAGGTGGTATAAGAGGGATCTTTCAAGTTCGTTGTAAGATTTTAGTACAACTAGTACTGTAATATGAATGATGGTTACACTCTTTTTGTTGGTCAAAGGATCCAACAGGAATGAAGAGGGAAACCTGCGCACATCACAATACAGTTCCAGTGGCACCCTGCTGCAAGCACACTTTTAATAAATGAGCACCAATATCAAGAGAGTAAAACTACTGTATAGTTCTCCTCCTGTTTCTTTTTCTCTATGTACAGTAGTTGCACTTTCTGCACTGTGTCACCTCACCTCACCTCACTGGTGTCATACAGGTGAGTGATTTGACTGCCTGCCTGCCTGCTGCATGATGAAGGTTGGTACACTGACGTATAACATGCAGCCGGCGAGGACCACCGCGGGGTGCAGAGTGAACCACCAACGACCAACCGACCGACCAGATGGCCAGCCGGCGCGCGAGTCGCGAACTGACGGACAGAGAGAGAGAGAGATAGACAGGGACAAGTGCTTTTACTGTACTTTTCAGACGGACAAAGAAAGACGACAGCGTCTCACTATTATTAGTACCGTTAGTTCCTCTTTTTTTTCTTCTTTTTTTTTGCTTTTATCATCACGAATGCCGGTCGGTGACGCAACTGACCTTCTTCTTCGCGTCTTTGCTGATAGATGGGGTTGCGATCGGAACTCGAGTCTTGCACAGAGATAATACTACGGTAATACATTATAAAAACGCTGGTACAGTACTCGAAAAAAAATGTGTTGATTTATTACGAAATTAAGTCAGGATGATATGCCAGTCATTTAATGCATTACAGCGGGTGCCAAGGTTTTTCTCTTCTTTATAGCAATGACGATACTATATGACTCGTATCACTGCTGGTTTTCTTTTATTATTTGATCAGTGGTTCTGTCATTATTTTACTTCTAGATTCACTCTTCCTAGTTAATCTTCTTTCTTTATGAATTGCGTGGCTCTCAGCAGTCGGCTAGCTGTAAGGACATTTTCCATTATTTTTGGAAACATCACTTAACCATATCACAAATATTTTACAGTGTTCCATTCATTGACATTTTGTAAGAATTGCTTCCAAATGGAATGGAGCAGATCCATAGATGTAATTTGTCGTCAGGGGGTTTAAATACATTGCCTAATTATGATAAGCGTACTACAGTGAAGTTTATTTCGCCAATTTTAAAGACTAGGACTATCTAACTCGAACAATTGTTCAGGCTATCAGGAGCGATTGGAGTGACCCCTACACCTCAACGATGAACTATATTGCCTATGTTACCTGTCGGCTAATCGAGGTCGCTGCAAAATTACCTATAGTCCAATCTTTTCAAAGGAATTTCACGGGAACGAAAAAAACATTTTTAATGGGGAAACTAAGCATGTTCGTTAAAGGGAAAGGAAGAAGAATTAAAGGATATATTAATTGTTGGTATTCTGTGTTTTGAATTGATTCTTGCAATTCAAGTCGATTTTTCACTTTCTTTCGAAATACTTCCGGACAGTTTTTTTTTCTTTTTTCTTTTCTGTGCCAGTACAATAACCAAAAATCATCCACAATATCCGAGTTATGGATGTTTTCGGAGAAAATCATCCAAGACCAGAAATGCATTTAATTGCATTGTTTCCAATTATGTAGGGAATCACGTATGAAGACTTGCAGAAATTCGACTGTGTCACAGTATTTCGGAACTCTGTTCAAGCACCTGCCCTGCAGTACTCATAACTTTGCCGCATTTTGTGTCCCGTCATATTATTAAAAAAAAGAGTATCCTCGACAATGCACACACACGTGTGCCATTGCTGCTTGACATACCGGCGGTATATTAGTGTCATATACTGTATTATTCATCGATGGCATCAACATTGTGAAAATGGAAAATTTGTTGCAAATTTGATCTTCACCAATCTTTCCGGAAAGGCAATAGGCAAAATTCCATCGCATCCGAATCTTTCGTTGATTAATTTCAGTATGAAAAACGAGCAGGACAACAAACGCTGAATACAGCGTCCTCTATGAGTGCGGAGGTGAAACAACTTTCTCTGACTTGAAGCTTCTTCCCAAAACGAGTCACTCTTGTCGGCCTCAGAGGGTCTCCTGAAGTTTTTCCCTGATATAAAATACAGTTGCGTTATTCTCTCCTTTTTTCTTTATTTTTTTTTTGGATCTGCTGATGATGGTCTGGGGATAAGTACAAGTGCACAGAGGGTGAAGATTTTTCCTCCCAGTGGCGGGAAAAAGAGGCAAGAAGCTTGTACAGCTATAGTACAAAGCTTTTTCTTTGTTTTGCCTGCTCAAGTTCTTGCTGCTGCTTGACTTTCGGTAGAGAGGGGATCGAGTAGGAGGAGGAGAAGAGGGGGGGGGGTTTGCTGGTATGGAGTAGAATAGTTCAAGTGGAATGGTGGTGGTGGTGGTGGTGGTGATGCTGCTGGTGCTGAGCTCCAGAGGTTGTATAGCATCGTTTCGTCCATTAAGAGCCCATGGGCGGCTTTTTCGGCCGGACACAAAAAAGGCCTCCCCCGCGAAAAGGGAAATTATGTTCGGAGGAAGCGAGGAATTTGAGTGGGGCCTTGCTTGCTTGCTTTGCGGAGTGAGTGAGTGAGTCAGTGAGTGAGTGTGCGTGCGTGTGTGTGTGTGTGTGTGAGATCCGGTTGATTGCCAGCTATGCGATAATTTGCCTGCTATATACCTGCCGAGAGAGAGAGAGAGAGAAAAAAAAGAGACGACCCCCTCTGCTCGGACGTTTTGTTTCTTCCTCCCCCCCTGCAAAAGAGGAGAGAGAAACAAAGGCATTTTTTCTTTACTTTTCCCGGATCGCCGGAAGCGAACCCGGGGCTCTGATGCTATTCTTTTGCCTACATCACCTGATGCTGACCGCCGGCCGGGGGAAGAAAAAAAAAAAGGAAGGAAGGAAATGAAGACGGTTTCCCCTGTGTAGTGTTTGGCTCGTCTTTGATGGTTGTGGAACAACGCAGTCACACTCATTCACTCTTGTAGTCTTGTGTTACTCTATAATAGTGAGTTGTGGTGACATCTGGCGGAGAGACTAAAAGGTCCCTCTCGATGCTTGCATTAACATTCAAAACCATCAGCAGCAAATAAAACGAAGCTAAATCGTAAGAGACAGAAAATCGAATGTAAAAATTTTAAAATGCAGTGTGCATAGTTTTCGAGGCGGGGGGGGGGGGGGGATAATGTGGGCAAAACCAGACATTTTAGTAAAATTTGAAATTCCCCAATAATCATCAAGAATCTTGGGAAAATCAGGAAATTAGGTGTATAAGGAAAAAAAAAATTTTGAGTGTGCAGAAGTGCTCTTGGGACTGTCTCAAATTGGCCCTGTCTTGAATTTTCTGTCTCAATTTTTTTAGTATCAAATCATTGTTCTGGAGTTTTCCATATGCCTTGTGGGACCCTGAAGTAGCTCCCTAATATTAAGTGGTCTGCAAAAGTTTTTTCTGGTCTGCAGGAAATTTTCTTCAGCATGATAAATTCATCAATTATAGAATTGAAGTCTGCTATGATTTTTACCTGAAATTTTAAAAAGATCATGGGAGTTGAAATTATCTGATGAAAAGGAAAAGTTTGCTTTTCTCCAAATAACCCTCTGGACAAATCTTCACAAACCAAAATGAATCATTTTATGCACATTCATTCTATGAAACCTTTCTTGAAGCCTGGCTTTCTTATTTTTTGAAGACATTTCAATGTAGTAGCTTCCTTTTTTCTTAACTAAATTGTCAAAGTTTTGGTTTGAGCAAGTATTCAAGCAATTTCTGCCAGAATTGTCTGCAAAAATAAAAATAAAATTTTTCCAGTCTGTAAGCCCAAAATGGTTGCAGAACACTGTTTTTTTTCTACTGGCTTTTCACAGGGAATCTCTGGTTTTTCAAGAAGAATATTAATGAGTGAATTTAATTCAGGGGACGTTTTTTCCTGGAATGTCATTTTCAAGACACAGGAAGGATATACAGTTCTGTATCCATAAAGGGATGCAATAAAACAGCAGTGTGCATCAACAAAATCTTGAGTGCAAATTTTGATGCGTTAAAAAGCTTATAGAATAAACTTCAATGTGAAATTTCAGACATAAGTTTTTCAATGTAGGTAATCATAAAAAGCAATGCTTCAGACAAAGGAATTTAATGTTATAATACTGTAAATTATATACAAACTTGAAGACGAAATATTGAAGCAAAAATATATTTTTTATAAATTGACTATCAAGAAAAATGGCAAAAAGGAAGCCACGCTTTAAGCTGAAGTCCAAAAATTGTTCATCATTGAAAAACCAATGAATTTTCATATATAATGTTTAAGACTATGATATAGCTCCGCAGGTTCGGGGAATACATTTAGATATTTGAAAAGTTTTCGGATTTTTCTAAGCTTTCAGAGGAGTGTTTTCGTATTCCAAACATTGTTGCAATGGAGTAACAAAATTCCAAGAACCCCATGAATTTAAGTCACTCTCGCAATTTCATACCAGAAAAAGAAGACAGAGGTAACATCTCTGCAAGTCACGCGTCATATCAAACTCTTTTCCCATGCCTAGAATGTCGAGTTTTCCTTCTTCATTGCAAAAAAAAAAATCAATAAATCATGTGTAACTTCTCCTGGGTCGATATCACTCATGCACAAGAAAATATCAGAAGCACTCACCGAATCACCTCCGTGAAAAGCCGCCGGAAAATCTTCATCACACTGGAAACGTCTCGCCTTTTCATCGAGTTCTTCTTTTGAAACTTCAGACTGTTTTCATTATTTCTCAAAAATTGAATGCCAGCAGTACTTGTATTCGAAGAAAAGAAAAAAAACCTTTCGGAACCGCAGAAGCACTTGTAGTAGACTGACACGACAACACCGTTCGTCTTATCGCATGAAACCAGACATTTCTATAGTATGTGCGATTATCTTATCTTAAAGTCCGCAGAGAGGACTGAAGAAATTTGCTTTCGGGATTATTCCTTCTTCGGGCCTTGTTTGCAGTTTTACACGCAGCAATAAACCCCTCCCGTCTTCAACTATACAATATCCCTTTCAAACGACGATTTGCCGATGAGGTAGATGAGAGACTAATTTAGAGCGACATCTCTGATAAAGTTGTAAAAACACGCTCAGTGATTTCTATAGGTGCATCTACGTGTGAATCTGGTGAAAGAAGACGGGAGAAATGCTCTTTGGCTTTCGGTATACTTTTTTTTTTAAGGAAAACATTGCAGATATTTGTTTTCATTACAGTATTTCAGAAAAAATTCCAGAGAATTGAATTCGTACAGCAACGACTCCAACCACAGCATGTTGAATTGAAGTTCATTTTATATGTGCACTCAGAGCTCGCCACAGATTGATTTTTGGAGACATAACAATCCGGGACATTTACAAATGATGTTGGACAAAGGCTTTGAAGAGAACGTGCTAAATTTCTGCGCGTTCAAGGGAGAAATTCGTGTCGAATTAGCTTTTTTTTTTAGTAGGAAAATAAAAGCGCATTGAAACTTCGTAATATTGGAACGTTGAAATGGCAAAAAGTTGAAGGAGCACGTTATGAAATTCAAAAATATCAGTGCAAAAATGCAAAAGTATAATGAAGTGACCAATTGGGCAATTGTACCCTGCTTGTTTTGAAGTCCAGCTCGTATTATCTCATTTATACAGAAATGTGTGGCCAAACGGACCACACATTTTAATTCCTGCAATTATATCAACGCTTATTATCCCCCCACAAAAAGCCCGGTTTTCTTTAATAACAACATTTCATGGATTGAATTTTCTGCTGGACCTTCGAGTTTGTCTTTTAAAAGTCCCAATGAACAAATGTTCGTTTATAGTACTGTTATACAAAGGCTGCCTGAGATTGCTTCTTCTCTCGTTTGCTCAAATATTTTAATGAATCCTTACTTGCAGCTCAAGGATATACAATTCCATAAATGACCTTGAATCAACAAGCAAACACTCGGAAACATTTTTCCATTATTCGATTTCAGCCATAAAGTAAGATAACGCCCATATTACCTCGAATATACAGTATGTGCTCTTCAGCCAAATTTATTTGAAAATGAGAACTCCAATATTCCAAAAAACACGATGTCAACTCTATTTTGAAAAAGGCAATGCTTCAACAGCTGAAATTCCTGGTCACGATTGTTCCTAGCTGCTGATCTGATCCATTTTCTTCTGCTCTGAAAAGTCCACTAAAAAAGAAAAACCCCGAAATCTCGATTCAAATCTTTTCTTGTTCTTAGCTCTTATCGTTTAGGTTAAAAAACGAAAGAAATGAAATTTGAAACAAATAAATAGATAAAAGAAGAAGAAGAATACCAAGAGACGAGTCTTTTCAAACTTTTTTCCTTTTTTTTTTGGCTTTGTAGGAGGAAAAGGACTCGCGAGATGAGTATCAGCTCCCAGGGTGGGCAAGCAATCAATCAGCAATCCTTGCTGATGCGGCTGCTGCTGAAATGTGGGAAGCAACAACCCTGACACACAAAGAAAAAAAGAAAAGAAAGATATTTGACTGTATATCCACGGATTGATAATGAAGAAAAAAGAAACACCGAGACACACTCAGAGAAGAGAGATGAATGACAACCCAACATTCCTGCCGTGACAAGCTTACAGCAATTTTCAATTTGCCTCCCGAGATGTCAACAAACTCGCCCTGGGTCCTCCACAAAGTTTTCCCTTTTATTCCCCATAAACCATATACTGTACAGTACAGTACAGTACTGGAAGTCAGGGCAAACGTGGGCGGAGTCTCCCGCACGACGTCATCATGACGCAAGCCCCGCCCCCTCGACTCCCCTTATATTCTTCTCAACATGCCAAAACCAGGAAAAAGCTGATGCAGCGCATGTATTTCCGTCTCTCGCTTTTCTGCCATTATTTTCGGCTGATTTCGATTTTTTTTTCTTTTCTTTCTGCGGAGCGAAATAGAATGAAATAATAGAAGCGAGGTAGGTATTTTTGCGAAAGCCCCCTCTGATGGGGAAGAAAATAAATAAATAAATAAATCAACATAGTTTCTCTCAAGTCTCAAGCGTGACTTCGCCGGTGGGATCCGCTCATGTCGCGGAAAAGGAAATTCCGACGAAACGCTTTTCCCCTATTGATTGATTGTTTGATTGATTGATTGATTGATTGCTGCTGCTGCTGCTGCTGCTGCAGGTAGACGGAATCGCTTTTGCTAATTGCCTCACAAGGCGTGGGAAATTTTCTCAGCAACTCATTAAGCAAAAGACGACCTTGTCGAACGACGTCGCCGCGTTTTTCCTTCTTGTTATTGCTGTTGTTATTGTGTGTGTCTCTCTCCCTTTTTTTATTTATTCGTTCGAAATGACGGTAATTAGACGAATGCGGCGTGAATCAGACGCCACTTTTTCTTTTCATTCACGATCATCATCAGGACCATATCATCATCTTTTCATCATCAATGCGAGGAATGCCTGTGTGTGCTGGTGATGGCTTCTTTTGTTGTTGCTGCTGTTAATGTGGTGGTGGAAGCATTCTGGGTTTAAGAGGGGGGATTGAAATTGTTTTCCTCCAAGTTTTGGCACGACTACACGCATTGTATTGTATTGTTCGTTGAAACCTGACTGATGTTTCCTGCACACACACACACAAAAAGACCACTTTTCTCGAGGCTCGCTTTGCATACCTCAGTTAATTGCTCTAGCGCGGGAGCGAGAGAACTTTGTTCAAGGAACGCATAGTATACCCAGGGTTTGATTTCTTCTTACTTTTTTGTTTTGTTTTGTTCTGTTTTGTTTATCCATCACCCCCTTTTGAGGCAATGGAAACAAAAAGAAGAGAAGAAACTATTTGATGAACTGATGTATTTTAAATGACAATAAGAGAAGCATTATTTGGGAGGAATTGGAAATAATAATAAAAAATGGGGATTGCATGAGTTGGGTTGTTGAAACAATATGCATGGATTCTAGCACCATATAATTAAAAAAAAATACTCTCTCAAATCTTAGAGGATCATCATATGAAATTGTCGGCTTTATATGATTTATCTTTAAAGATTCTTTCCAAGTTGTTCAATTGATTGAATATTTCATGGGAATAGGATGATGAATACTTTTGCACTTTAATTTGTGCTCAGTTATTGCCTGATAATGTGCTGTGATTTTGACACCCATAAAGTTGAATTTTTTTATTTGCTGTAATGTGCTGAATTGATGAGGGGGAAATGTCTTGAATCATGTGAATGCTGACCAGAAGAAAATAAAGCTTGTATATCAATCAGTCAATCATTCAGGAATGGAAGAGATGCTTCATAAAATCTTTCAGTCTCCTTTTCCAACTTCATCATTAAGGTATCAAAAAAGACAATATTGTGAAATGCAGGTGGTACCTTGCAATTTTATCATAATCTATTGCCAAAATAGGGTCAAATTGCAAATAAGTGGTCAAATTGCAAGACACGTTATGAAATTCAAAAATATCAGTGCAAAAATGCAAAAAAAAGTGGCCAAAGCAGGTAAAATTGCAGGGCAAGAGTCAAATTGCATGTCAACCACGCTGCAAATTTGAATATCAAATTGCAGGATTGTCAAATTGCAGGAGGTCAAATTGCAAAGTACCAATTGTACTAATTTTCATCCTTCAATTCAGACAAGAAGCCACAACTACTGCAGGAAAACCTTCACTATCTGCTCTTTGGTAAGTTTTTACCTGTAAATAAATGGATTGTTTTATTATACAGTGAGAGCCGCACACTTGGACACCTTGACCTGTGGACACTTTGACATGGGGACACTTATTTTATCATAACAAATAAATAAAAAAGGCCCAACATGAGGACACTGACTCAACATAGGGACATTTTGTTATAAAATTTCAAATACATTTCAGGCCAAAATACAAGAAACAGATATTTCCAACCCTAAAATTGGTGTAAGAAAAGTTCTTGGACATTTCTCTCACCAATTTATCATCTATTTAGATAATTGGAAAAAATTACCTCCAGCAGAGATGGACTTCCTTCTCTCTTTTCCACTTGAATATAATTTGTACAGAGAATGCCAACATTTCTATGTACTGTATACAGAGGTATCAGTATTCAATTCCCCAAATGGCCATATTGTGTTGAAATATATTGATTGGAATCAGTTTAAATTGGGAGACAATTTTTATTTTCATGGAATTATGGTGAGTATTTTGTACATAAAACACCAATTAAAAATTATATAATGTAAGTCTAAGGGAAAATGAGACTCGACTTGGGGAAATTTCGACTTAGGGACACTCTTGATGCACCAATTACGTCCGCATCTTGAGGTCTCACTTTCAGTAATTACAATAATTCCTCCATTATTGGTTCATGCGATAAAAAAATTCTGCTCTCGGAAACAATTGGATAATTAGGAGTCTCAAAAAATGAAGAAAAATTAATCCCCACAAAAAAGAACATTTTTCACTTCAAATTTTAAAGAAATCGGCCCCGAAATCTTCAAAATAATTAACTTTTGACGGATGGGACCATTTTTACCATCACAATTATCCAAAGGGAAGGATGTGAGAATACGGGATTTCGCGGGACGGTGCAAAAATAAATCTCCAAAAACAAAACCGAACATGTTTTTGTTCCAAATTAAAATAAAATCGGCAAAATAAACGAATTCTGATCGATTAAAATCATTTTTAGCATCAACATTTATGTCCCGCGAAAAGAAGGATGAACGAAAACAAAGACGGGATTTCACGCAATAAAGTATTCGAGTGAATCTCGTTTTCCCTTGAAAACTTTGCTTCAGAATTCAAGTTATTGGAAAACTTTTTTTTCAATATCCCTGCAAATAAAATTAACATTTCATGGATCATTTGACTCTCGTTCAAACTTGGAAAAGTCGTATCCTTCCTAAAAACCACCGAAAAAAAGAAGCAAGAAGGCGCAGTAAATTCGAAAATATTTATCTCACAAGGAAAAAAACACAAGGTCATCGTTTGAAATAAAATAAAAAAAGTTCGTTATTTTTCGAACAAACTTTCCCGTCAGCAGAAGCCTTGAACTCATCGACAGCTGTTTCAACACACATTCGGAAGAGAAAACTCCAACTGCCGACCGAACCTCCATTCAATTAATCACTTTCGAAGGAAAAAAATAAGAAGAACGAGAATTCGAATTTTGATGGCATGAAATTGTTAAAAAAAAAATGTGTTCACTTCGTTCCGAAAATAAAACCGAGAAGAAAATATAAATATATTATTGTCAAATAATACATACTGTAATGGCAATTTAAAGGCGATTCGCTCTCACCCTGAAATAAATTAATAAAATTCTGTTTTATTGTTGATTTTCATTTCTTTCGTTTCAGATAGCGGCCTAAATTTCTGATATAAAAGTACCGATATGTCAAATAATTTCTCAGAAATTAAAAAAAATAGATACAGGCGAACGTAATTTCCTCTAAACCTGAAATAAATTTACACTCCACTCTACGGTTGCTGAGAATTTTGTGTGTGTTTCAGATAGCGGCCTAAATTTTTTCTAAAACCCATGTCAAACAATTCCCCTGAAAGAAAAAAGATGATAAATTAATTCCCAAAGGTAAACCGAGAAAAATATAAAATAAATACGAGTTGCCCAGTCAAGAAAACATGAAATCCAAACGTGATTTCATCTCACCCTGAAATAAATTTATATTGTGCTACGTATTTTTGCCTCAGATAGCGGCCTTTATTTCTTGATTTTTTTCTTTCAACCATGTAAAATATTTTCCGGGAAGAAGAAATATCAATTCACTGCAAAAACTTTGTCATACCAGCAAGATTTTCCAGAAAGAAAAAAATGGCTGAATTAAATCACGTCGTGCGTTAATTTTTTTTCTTTCACTCATAAATATTACTGTACACCAATATTTACAAAACCCGGTTAACGGCCTTTGCGTTGGATGAGAATCAACGCTGTTAACCGGGATCAAGCACGTTCTCTCCAGGGTATTCTTACTCGACACGTTTCGAAAATTAATACTGTACATAAGAACACTGTAAATATATCTTCAAAAGAAGAAATAAAAAAAATTGTTTCACTGGATTGTTTTTATTGCCTGTCAATTTAAGGAAATAAAAAGAAAAAGAATATTATCATAAACCTGGAGCTCGTACTGGATAAATTATGGGTAATGTCTCCGTCAGTCATTCTTTCCTGTGAGTCGTCAATAAATTATGCAGCACCTTTTTTTCCCCTGTCGTCCTGAGACAGGTATTAGTACAAGAAAGTTGGTTTATCCTGACAACAAATTTTGATTATCATGAATAAGTGATGAGGAATTATGGCTGCAATTGTTGGAAATAATATACAGTTTTCTTCAACAATGTTGGCAAGCAAGCCACATAATTTAAATATGTCATATATAATCTTAATTCCTAGAAGTAAGAAGTACGTTACTTTTCATTAAATTGCCCTGCCAGGATGGATTGTGTCCTTGATCATGTGTTTCTTGACCTGATTAGGAAGTAAAACCTATTGAAGGTTGAATATAATTAGTAGGGTATATAAGAAGCTCCTCTTTTTATGTTCATTGTCAGTTCAGCTGTGTTATTCAAGTTATTCACTTATTCCTGCAAGTTGAGTTTGCTGAGTTGTTGCTGTTATTCAAGTTTACTCTGTGAAATACAATTACCCCTTTAAAGTAGGAAATTCCTACAAGGAGTTCCTGGTCCTGTCCCAGACTGATTGTTTGTGTTTCATTATATTTGACACTCAACATCATATTACAGTGAGACCCCCACGTGCGGACGCCTTGACCTGCGGACAATTTGACAAAGGGACCAGAAAAAAATCAATAAATAAGGCCCAACATGATGACACTGACTCAACATGGGGACATTTTGTTGTAAAATTGCAAATACATTTCAGGCCAAATTACAAGAAACAGATATTTTCAACGCTAAAATTGTAAGAAAAGTTCTTGGGCACTTCTCTCACCAAATTACCATTCCTTTAGCTAATTTAAAAATTATATCCAGCATAGAGGGAACTCTACTTTTTTTACTTGAATGTTATTTTTGTAGATGCCAAAATTTCAAAGTACAGTACAGAGATACAATATTCAATGCTCCAATTGTTCTTATTGACTTGAAAATGTATTCACTAATTCAAATTCAATTGGCAAACAACTTTTTTCCAGGAATTCTGAAGAATATTTCTTCCACAAAACACCAATTAAAAATTATATAATGTAAGTCTATAGGAAAACAAGACTCAACTCAGGGACACTCTTGATGCACCAATTACGTCCACATCTTGAAAGAATATTTCTTCCACAAAACACCAATTAAAAATTATATAATGTAAGTCTATAGGAAAACAAGACTCAACTCAGGGACAGGGACACTCTTGATGCACCAATTACGTCCACATCTTGGGGTCTCACTGTATATTGAGGAGACATTTGTCCCAAATAAACAAGAGAAAATAAATGCAAATTTTCAATGAATAGATAAAGGCAAAGTTGATTTCCTCTCAACCTGAAATAAATCTATATTCTGCTTCACTCCTGTTGAGACTGAAAGGGTTTTGAATCACTTTTTAAATAAAGAATACAGCAATCAACCGGGCTATAGCCGGGGTGCTTGACACCCTAGTGTAAGGTTGGCATATTTGACAAAAAGTAAGGATTTAAAAACATATCAATTGCAAACAAGAGTTCTAATGTCTTTTGTGTGAGACTGCCAAAAAGCAATGGATACCAAAATCAATGATTTTCGATAATTTAAGAATTCTTCTCTTGGTGAAATTTCATCCTTCAGGACAAGGAAATCCCAAAGATATTCAAAAACCTTTTGGGAACTTGAGGTCAAACTTGGTCCCATGGAATTCATGAAGAATTCAGTTTCTTTCAGGAGTTTGAACAAAATGTCTTTTCTCTAATTTGTATTTCTAATTTCCAACAACTGCTGCTATGCATGTTTTTGTGTGTGTGTGTGTGTTTCAGATAGTGGCTTAAATTCCTTGAAAAAAAACAGCATTTCAAAATATTCACATGAAAAAAGTATAAATTCATGTCCAAAGGTATTAAACACAAAAGAAAAAATAAATACGAGTTTGCAAGTCATAAATACAGTAAATGCAAACTTGAACCAAGGCAGAAACTCTGAAAACTGCTGCCAAGAATGGTTTTTGTCTTTTGCTTTCCCATAAAAAAAAAGTCGTTAAAAGTCATCGAAAAATTCTGAAATATATTTTTACAAGATTCCCATCTGGCAAGTCATTAAAAGGCGCGAGAAACAAGGACAAGCTCACTATAAAACATTTCAATCATTTTAAAGAAAGCAGATATTTTAACAACGTGCTCTTTCCGAATTGAAAAAAAAAACAGATATTTCCGTTCGTATTTCACCGATCAAATTTCAAAAAAAAATCTCAAACTAACATTAAAATTTTGAATCTCAATTCTTTCGCGGATTAAAAAAAAGGTCAAGAGGTATGTCAAAATTGTTTCTTTTTTGGGGACAACCCTGTAGAATCCTTGGGGAAAAAAGCGTGTGAACATATCCTTCTCAAAGTAGAGCCATTTCTAAAACACGAGGATTCAAATTTTTCGAATCAGAACCCAGCAGTTTTTTTTTGTTGCTAATCTTCCTTCAGCAAAATAAATAAACCCCGGATTCTTCGAACCAAATAATCGGCTGGAAACAACCTCGATCCACGAAACCACCTTCTTCAGACATTCCATTTTTTCTTTATCCACAAAAGTACCTCAGTACTGTGTAACCAAAATAAAAGAACTGGGTTCCAAACCAGTACTTCCCGTGAAGATGCAGCGCGAAAATCTGGAAACACGCGCACGAAACGTGGGAATTTGCCTTTCATTTCTTTTCCCCGCAACTTTTTTTTTTTTTAGCACGCCAACTTCCACAGGAACTTCTTGCTCAATTTTGTTTTCTTCTCATCCCCCCACCTTTCAGAAAATGAGCGCAAATAATTGGATAAGGTACTTCATCGACACCAGACGAAAGAAACACGGAGAATAGGACGGAAGAAAACTGGGTCAGGTTCCAGTCGCTTTTCGACCGAACTGAACATAAATTCTGAAACCGGAATCACAGATAATTCTTATATATATATATATATATATATATATATATATATATATAATCAACAAGATTAGCCATGGAAAAGAAATCCTGCAAAATGATATTGAAGAGAATATGAATACAGAGGTTTGTTTATAAAATTGGGAGAGTTTTTGAAGAAAGAAAATCCAAAGGAATTTCAATAAATATAATTTTCTTCGGTCTCGCATATCATTTGGCAACGCTTCAGTGCTGTTCAACATAATCTCCGCCATTTCCAGTGCACTTTTTCATGCAATACATTCAGCATTCAAAACAGTGCCAAAATTGAGAACTGCAATGCTGTCAAATGATGAGATATGCAAGCAAACATTTTTTTAACCATTTGTCGAAACTCTGTCCAATACATATACTGTATATATATATATGTATATACAGTAAATATATATTTTTTTCTTCGTTTCGCTCACCTGTGGAGTCCATCTCATCGTAGCCGGTGTTGGCACCCAGGAAGTCCTCGGGTGTGTGTGGCAGCGAGTAGGAGTTGTTGGTGCTGAGGCCGAGGCCGGAGTCGGCGCTTTCTTCCCGCGAATGGACGTTGGTGGTGCCGGTGGCGGCCACGATCCCGATCCCCACGGCGCCGGTGTTGCCCAGGAAGGCGTCCGTGCCCAGGACGGCGGACGAGCTCACGACGCCCGGCGGCGACGACGAGCTCGGCTGGTCCGGCGTGGCGTCCATCCGCCGCGCCGCAAGCTCCTGATTTCCAGAATATTTAAAAAATTAGGTAATAATCAAAAACCAGAAGAAAAAAATTAACCACATTCAAAAAATAAAAGAATTTTCTTTTAAAAATTCACACACAACATTTTTTTTAAAAGACGAGGAATTTTTGCAGAATTTTGACGCGCGGAGAAACAACACGATTTGCGGGGCCAGCAAAAAATTCTTTTCAAAATCGCAATTTTTCTTTTGCAAAATAGCCCAAAGCTTCAAAAAATGCCCAGCTTAACCAAGATAAATTCAAAGAAAAAAATTGCAAAAACGCTAACAGTTGAGCTCAAGGGACTGCTGAAATCTGAAAATTTTCAGTACACGGCGAAAGAAGAAAAATTTATACTCTCAATCAAAGATCACATGAAAATCAGAGAGAAAAAAATTGAAGAACCTTTTAAAGTCTCGAATCTTTCATGAAAACGATCATCATTATGCTTACTTGATTTTCCCACGCGTTGGTCTGAAATTTATCCAGATTTGTATATTTTATTCTGAATTCTTTTAAGAATTATTAAATTGAAAAATTGCGCGTTCGAGTTTTGGTTCGGGTATTTCCAAACCTTAAACGTCAATTTACGTACTGAGAGGAAACTCATTTGAAAGACTTCCGAGTTTTTTATTTTTATTTTCGCTTGAAATCAGCAGAATTCGTGGGAAGCAATTTTTTTGCTGTTGTTGATTTACTTAATTGGACATAATTTAATTTAACACTTGCTCACAACGCTATTACGACGTGAGATACAATTTTGAATTCGTTTTTTTTTCTTTACTACCTATAAAATTAAATCAAAATGTTCTCCCAGAGTTTGAGAACCCATCTGAAAATCAGCTGGGAAACATAACAGATTTGGAAAACAAATATAAACAGCACCAGATGGAAATGCAAAATAAAGCCCGGAATTTAAGCCCACCTGAGAGGATGACACAGATCCATCGACACGCAATCTTGATTGCTGCTGCTCCATCTGCGAAAAAAAAAGTAAAAATATAAAATTATAGAAAAACACAAAAAAATGAAACATGAAAATACTGTACTGATTTCCCTAACGCAAATGCTCCCTTAAAAAATGTTTTTGGGTTTCTTTGAGTTTGAATTGAAAGAAATTTGTCTAAATAGGTGGACTTTCCTCTACAACGAAATTTTTTTACAACAACATTCTCTCTAGAACGATTGTTTTTCTGTTGTAGAGAGAATCCTCCTAGCTGTATAATATTGTACAAACACTAGAAAGTCTAAACATTTTTAAATTCTTTTTTTCCTGAAATGACAATAAAACCAAAAATGCAAGAACACATGTTTCTTGCCAATTTTTTTCATCAATTTGATACATTTTTTTCTTGAAATATAATATTCAAACCTGGAGGCGGATTTCTAAAAAAAATTTGCCTATTTTTAATCCCTTTTCTCTACGCTTGAAATGACAATAAACCCAACTATAGCGGGACACATGTTTCTTGCCAATTTTTGTTTCATTGCAATTTGCTAAATTTTGATTTTTTTGTCTTCAAGTATAACAAATATTCAATCCTGGCGACGGATTTCTAAAAAAATTCGCCTGTTTTCAATCCCTTTTTTCTACGCTTGAAATGAAAATAAACGAATCTATTCTATACCAAAACACATGTTCCTTTCCAATTTTTGTTTCATCGCAATTTGCCAAATTCGAATTTTTTTTTCTTTTCTTGAAAATAAATACTGTATAATATTCAAACCTGGCGACGGATTTCTAAAAAAATCCGCCTATTTTGAACCCCTTTTTTCTAAAAAAGAAATGACAATAAATTTAACTATTCTATACCAAAACACATGTTCCTTGCCAATTTTTGTTTCATCACAATTTGCCAAATTTGAATTTTTTCCTTTCTTGAAATACCGTATAATATTCAAACCTGGCGACGGCTTTCTGAAAAAAAAACCCGCCTATTTTGAACCCTTTTTTTCTACGCTTGAAATGACAATAATCAACCAAACTATTCTATACCAAAACACATGTTCCTCGCCAATTTTTGTTTCATTGCAATTTGCCAAATTTCAATTTTTTCTTCTCTTGAAAAGAATACTGTATATCTGTATAAGATTCAAACCTGGCGACGGATTTCTTCAGTGCGCTGACGCATGAAATCCCGTTCTCGCTGCAGTTGCTGTAGCCTCAGTTTCTGCTGAACCTGGGCCTGGAGGCTCTGTTGGGACACGGGCAACCCGTCCATTTGGCCAGTGACGACGACGGCGGCGGCGGCGGCCGGGGACGCCGCCAACGGCGACCCACACTGCTGCTGCTGCTGTTGTTGTTGTTGCTGCTGTTGCTGCTGCTGCTGCTGGAGACCGGCGCTGTTTTGGGCGGCTGGGTTATTAGCGGCGCCGTTGGCAGGACTGCCGTTGCAACTCGGGCTGGCGCCGTGCAAATGGTTCAGCACTGCTGGCCGTTGCAAATGCTGGGCTGTTTTTATTTTAATATTCATTTATTTTGAAAAAAAAGAGACAGAGAAAAATAAATTTTAGACTCGTCTCGCAAATTTCTATCAATAGGTAGACAAGTTCCCCTTTTTTGTGAATGCTGGAAAATTTATTTTCAATTTCTCAGTTTAAAATCCATGAGCGTGGGGAACGTGGGATTTTTTTGTTCAGAAAATTAATAATACTACGACGTACGTACTTTAAATCGCATAAAATAAATTTTATTACTGTAGTATAAAAAAATTTGAAAATCAGGTCTGTAAAAATCATGAAAATTACGCTATTCTCCGTGAACCTTCCATCTTTATCCTTAAAATAATCTATTCGCCTCTCCAATGTAATATCGTTAATTACATCTTTTATATCGTTAATTTTTATACCGTTAGCCTCGTTAATTTTTTTTTTACTTCCCCGTGAATTGAAGAAATAAAAATAGGAAAGAATCAGTCAAGGTTCAAACCATAGTTTAAAAAAAAACTACGACATAAATTTGCACAAAACGTTAAGTAAAAAAAAATTTTGTAAAATAAAAAAAAAATATTTCCGAGCGCGCGAGAATTTTTTTTTTTTTGCAATAAAACTCACCTGCGTCCTCCTCCGTTTTTGGCAGCTTGTAACGCGGACAATTTATTTTCATTAAAACCGGGATGATTCATTTTCAAACGAATTTCAAAACTGAAGTCTCATCAATTTTGTCAACGACAGCAAAAAACAAAAACAAAAAAGAGGAAGAAACTTACGGATCCGGGGGTCGAACCATGACGTGGTTTTCTCGCGGTGGTTTATAAAATAGGTCTCTCCTTCCGGGGTTCGAGCCTGTTCCCAGCCTTCTGGCAATGGGCCCAAATTGATCATCCTAGTCGGGTTCGCTCCGATGTTTCCTGTTGCAGGACTTCCAGCTGGGGGAAAAAATATAATTAATTTTTATTTCATTTAATAAAGCATCACATCTCGAATACTTGAATTTTCAATCATAAGAAAAAAAGGAATTTCCGCACTCGTATTTTTTAATGTTTTTTGGAGATTTATTTACAATTATCAGTGATTTTTCGAGGGTTTATTTCCTTAGCTTTGAACATGATTCAAAAAGGGGCTGCATATTTGAAGAAGATTCAAAAACTTCCACCTATAAAAAAAAAACAGGCATATAGGAAGAACGAGAAGAAAATCGCAACTGTTTCGAAATTCCAAAGAATTGCATAAAACGATACGCATCAATATTTTCCGAGATCACTTCGAGGATTTCAATTCTGATTAAAATTATGATTCATGAATCGTGAGAGTGATATTTTTTTCGCTGTGGAAGAAGCTGTGCTTTTTGTTTCACATTTTCCACGATTTGCATTTTTTTCCCTCAAAATGTTGAGACTTTTCGGAATTTTGGCATTCATTGTCAAGCACACAATTGAATCCACATTTTGTCCTTGATGAACAATTTGGCGCATGAGTCATTTTCTCGAGAATCCCGCGTTTATCGCGCGGAAAATTCACCGAGTGCTAAAATTTCTCATCATTATTCCATGATATTTCTACGAGGCACCAAAATTTTAATTCCGAAATTGATCGAAAATTGACAAACTTTCGGATGCCTGAAATATCTCCGACTCTTCGCCTAAAACCACAAGAAATGCGGTTTCTGCATGATAATACGAAAATCCGTGCACAAAAAAGGTGGCATTGAATGTCATTGAAAATAGATTCCAAAATTTTCGAAACAACCCAGAATTACACGAGCATCGTCTGGATAAATGACGCATTCAATTTTTTTTTACTACCAAAAACATGATCAGACGAGGAAAAATGTTCGGAAGAACGTGAAGATTATATTATCAAATGTCACTAAATTTTTATCCAAGTCCAGAAGAGACTGAAGACTGAAAAATCCAGAATAACTTTTAAACTTTTCAGTTTTCAAAACTTGATTCTTTTCTTTTGTTTCGCAACTAATTTTTCGGCTTGATCAAGTTTCATAAAGAAAAAAAAAATTGTCTATCGTACTTCCGATTCTCTTCTTCCAGAAAAAAATTACACTGAGGACTGATTTCTTCAGGATTGAAAAAAAAGCCGTCCTCCATAAAAAAAAAATATTTCACAGAACCTCAGTCACACAATTTATGTTTCCTTTTTTCCTCTTAATCCAAAAATAGACTCAAAGGGTGAAAATTGCGTCGAAAACTCACGTTAAAAAGGCGCCAAAAAATAAATAAACAAGAAACATATCGGTTCTCTTGCCCCCCAAAAAATATACACAACACACAAAACACATTTACTGTTTATAAATAAATTAATACACACCACAAACAAAACAAAAAAAAACCCTGAGACAAAACAAAACCGGAAGACTTCTCAGACGCATTTTTCCCTTCGCCCCCGGAACCACTTTTTTTTTATCATATTCCTACTATTATTATTTTCTTTCTTGTTCTCAACAAGAGGAATAGTAAAACGGAAATGAGGTTAATCGTTGTTTTCACACGGGCTTTTATGAGCGGAACGGCAGAACTAAACTACCCTTTTTTCTCTCTCCCTAGGTCAATTTGCAAACGAGCAAATTTTCAACCTTTTTTGTTGTTGTTGTTGCTGCTGCAATTCTTCGCAATTTCATGTTTCAAGCAATGTCAGATTTACTTTTTGGGTAGAAAAAAAAGGACAGCAAGAGACCTGAATTTTTTTCTGAGAAAATCTTTCCGAGCGCGGATCAAAAAAATATTTTTTTTCCTCGCAAAAATACCTCAAAATTCAAAGAAAATTCCAAATGCTACAGTTAATAAATACAATAGGAAAAAAAGGAATAATGAGAAAATGTCGAAATGAGGTGAAGAATTGAAAATATTGATCATCTTTTTTTCTCGAGAATCCACGAAAGAAAATCTTTCGCCGGGTTTTATTTCGTTTCACCTTTTCCGAGATTTTGGTCTGTTCGTTAGCAATAATTTTCTTCCTTTTTTGCATTTCTTCGCATTTTCGCGGGTCTCAAGAAACTTCACATTTGATTCATGTGGAGAAAAAAGGAGAGCGAGGGATATTTTAAAATTTTGCTTTGAAAGTAGGGAGCCACTGAAGAACAACTTTCCGAGCGCTGATCGAAATTTTTTCTCGCGAAAAAAAGAGCATTTAAAATTCGAAAAAAAAACTTAAAAATACAATTTTTTTAAATTTAAGAAACCAAAAAACACGGGAATAATGAGAAAATGTCGAAATGTAAAGAAATAACAGTCGTTCGTCTCCTCGAGTATCCAAGAAAGCGAATCTTTCGCCGGTTTGTTGACCTTTTTTTTCCCCGAGACCTTGGTCCGTTTGTTGGCACTAAATTTCTTCCTTTTTTGTAATTTTTAGCGTTTATTGCTTCAAGCAATTTCAAATATGACCTGTGTGTAGAAAAAAAGAGAGTGGGAAATTTTAAAAATTTCGCTTTGGAAGTCGGTTGCCTCAGAAGAACAACTTTCCGAGGGCTGATCAAAATTTGTTCTCGTAAAAAACGTTTGAAATTCGAAAAAAAACTTTAAAAATTAAATTTTTTAAATTTACGAAGCTAAAGACACGGGAATAATGAGAAAATGTAGAAATGTAAAGAAATAACAGTCTTTCGTCTCTTCGAGTATATCCAAGAAAGCGAATCTTTCGCCGGTTTGTTGACCTTTTTTTTCCTCCCTCCCCACGAGACCTTGAGTTCTTTGCTATAAGGGATAAAGTTCATGAACTGAAGATTATAGAATGTGGACCATTTGACAAGACTTGGCAAAGTGTATATTTGAGCGATGGATTGTCGAACAGATAACCAGCTCCCTCGGGTATATCGGGAATCTCTTCAAAGGTTTCGTCAGTACTGTAACCTCGACATAAGGGGTGTCTTCCGGTTTTTATTTATTTATTTATTTTTATTTTTTCAACTACTTCTCAAATCTCAATCAACATTTCCAAGCCAAACACATTCAAAAACGAGACTATTGGGCACAAATGGGCCACAATATAACTTGATGTCAAGTGTTTGGAATGAACGGAAATAAAACGAATAAATCAGTCCGGGACTGGACCGGGATTCCTTATTGGAATTCCTACTTTAACGGGAATTAAGATGCTACAGTGCTTGGCGCATCCGGTACCAGGATGTGCCTGGCACTGCGATTTTGAGGAGGGGGTAATATTATTTTAATTCGTAAAATTCAAGTATTCTATTGTACCCGGCGTACATGCCCAACATAAATCCCCCCTGTTTCATCAATGAGCGTGACAAGCTCTTTGATGGAACATAAGTGCTCTTAAACGCCATGACAGTACGCCGGAAAATGGAATCTATCAGTGCAAAGAGTGAAAAGTGAATCAGTTGAAGGGATGCCTGACAAATCCGAGCTCGCGAAGAAGGTCCCAAGAATTGTGTTCAAAAGAAACAAAGGAGTGATCAAGTCCTTAATTTCTCCAAACACTAACACAAATTTGTAAACTTTCACAGAAAAACATTGCGCGTGCGCGAAGAATACGAGAAAACATCAGTGAGAACAAAAGACCGAAAGAGAACTCGCGAAAACAACACTCGGAGTAAAGTGATGGCAAATCCAGACGAAAACATGGACGTGGTGAACGTATTCGCCGCCGCTGCAATGGTGGAAGCCGAAAACGAGGAACCAGGCAATCCGAATGGTAAGACCAGTGTTGACCACCTCCGTGAATTGCTAAACTTTCAAAAAGAAATCGCCAGAAGCGCGGGCCCAACCATCGTAATTATGCAATGGTGGAAGCCGAAAACGAGGAACCAGGCAATCCGAATGGTAAGACCAGTGTTGACCACCTCCGTGAATTGCTAAACTTTCAAAAAGAAATCGCCAGAAGCGCGGGCCCAACCATCGTAATTTGTGGCTTACGGAGCCATTACCACCGTGAGGGCGCTAAAAGTAGTCTTTGAATAACAAACTACTGTAACATGGTGCCCGAAAAACCATAAAAAAGACTGAAACAATTGCATACTTCATAATTTTACAGGGAATGAAGCAAACAAACATGAAGAACGAACAGTGAGGTTCCCGACGATTGCAACCGACTTCATGAATGATGCCGTATTACGTGAATCCTGATGCAACGGGAGCAGAAGGAAACATTTTCAAGTAAGAGACGAAAGTGTAAATTGAAAGAATATAGACTAATGAAAAAATGTACGATTACAGAAAATTCATAACATCAGAATGGTTTCTACAAGAAGAACCATTTAATTTGGAAATAATCTTGCCCCGAGCCAAGAATGCGGATACAACAACACCATATCATCGTCTAGCAGTGGGAAGCTTGGTGGAACTGAAGACATCACCGATTTTGCCTTAACACTACTAGTACTGACTTCGCCCACACACCCAACACCCTTTCCTCCCAGCTGTTAAGATAAAGATACTTTTGTAGAACGCACAAAATTCAGTGCCCATACAGATTCTTCCCTGTACTCCTTAACGAAGGCATTAAGTTGAAAATTGTTTTGGTCAGTGAATCTCAGTGAATACTGATCTCGAATGAATATGTCAAAGCTAAAGTGACATAAACAAAATTTTGAGTCAAGACAAAAAGATTTGTAAATTTGAACGAAGTACAAGAGGCGCTACCGATTGTGTTTTTTGCCAAATTGTGTGTTCGTGAAGAAATGAATATGTCAAAGCTAAAGTGACATAAACAAAAGTTTGAGTCAAGACAAAAAGATTTGTAAATTTGAACGAAGTACAAGAGACGCTACCGATTGTGTTTTTTGCCAAATTGTGTGTTCGTGAAGAAATGAGTTGAATCCGCTACCAATTTTGTTACGACCGAAATAAAGTGATGTAAAGCTACTCAAAGCGCGTGCTAATTTGATTGACAGTACAATACTCAACAAGAGCAGATAAATGCTGGATACGACGGCCAAGAAGACCATCCTGTTGAGGAACATCCATTTCTAGGGGAATAAGATTCTTAATTGATTGATTTTTTAAAACAAGAGGTTCAGACGGCGCAGAATTGTTATGTGTAGGAGACGCTGTAACAATATCAGTGATGATAATGACTGAAGCGGGTGTGTGGGTTGTGGGAAAGGAGGGTCGACAATTTTATTTCTATGAAAACATCTTGCGTGTTTTAAGTCACGGGTATGTCTAAGAGACATGAGAAAAACGGAGGCATTAAGTTGAAAATTATTTTGGTCAGTGAATCTCAGTGAATACTGATCTCGAATGAGTATGTCAAAGCTAAAGTGACATAAACAAAATTTTGAGTCAAGACAAAAAGATTTGTAAATTTGAACGAAGTACAAGAAGCGCTACCGATTGTGTTTTTTGCCAAATTGTGTGTTCGTGAAGAAATGAACTACCGATTGTGTTGTTTGCCAAATTGTGTGTTCGTGAAGAAATGAGTTGAATCCGCTACCAATTTTGTTACGACCGAAATAAAGTGATGTAAAGCTACTCAAAGCACGTGCTAATTTGATTGACAGTACAGTACTCAACAAGAGCAGATAAATGCTGGACACGACGGTCAAGAAGACCATCCTGTTGAGGAACATCCATTTCTAGAGGAATAAGATTTTTAATTGATTGATTTTTTAAAACAAGAGGTTCAGATGGCGCAGAATTGTCATGTGTAGGAGACGCTGTAACAATATCCACAGACCTAATTAAACCATCACGGGGACTGCGGTAAATATTTAAAATGCGACATAACTTCCATTTAAGGCGTTCAAAAGGGGAATCTTTTTTAAAACTAGGACGATTAAAGAGAGCAACTTGACCCTCTTTTGGCTCAAGAGCCGAATGCTTACCAAGGGTCATAGTAAACTTTCGCAAATTTTTGATATAACCATCCTCAAAAGTGAGCCATAATTTAGTAAAAATCTTTAAACGAAACAGAGCTGCCCTGGTAAATTCGCCAGTATTATCTATTTCAAGAAACTTTAAAGGCTGAGGACCATATGAAAACGGGCTTAATCGCCAATCAGCTTTATGAATATGAAGAAACATGGAAGGAGAAATTACCATAGGAGAATTACGATCAGACCAGTATTATCTATTTCAAGAAACTTTAAAGGCTGAGGACCATAAGAAAACGGGCTTAATCGCCAATCAGCTTTATGAATATGAAGAAACATGGAAGGAGAAATTACCATAGGAGAATTACGATCAGCAGATTGATATGTTAAGGGACGAGAATTAATTAAAGCCTCAACATATTTGACAGAAGCATAAAGAGTGTTATCATTACTGTAAGGAATACCCTGAAAAGTACGAGCATATTTATCTTTAATCATACGCATTAAGCGTTCAAAAATTCCACCCCACCAAGGTGCCCGGGAAGCATTAAAATGCCACCGAGTCTTTGGGAAATGGCGCTTAATACGTTTTTGATTTAAAGTGGTTGCAAAGAACTTTCTCCAAGTAGCCTGAAAAGTCTTAGCATTATCAGAAATCACAGTAAGGGGACAAGTATCACGACTAAAACAAAAACTTTCAAAAGCACCAATGAAGTGTTCAACGTCTACCCGTTTAACAGGTTCAAGATGAATAGCACGTGTAACCGTACACGTAAAAACACAGATGGATACTGTTTGAGACGGGATGACGCGAATAACTTTAGACGCCTTAACACGAATCTTACGCTGTTTGGCATTATGTAAGTTACGATTAGTCTTATCAAAGTGTAAGGTCTTAAAAGGACCAACAAAATCAACACCAATGTGATGAAAAGGAATGACAGCCTTATAACGATAATCTGGGAGGGGGGCTTGCTTAACTGCAAAAGGTTTGGAATCAAATCTGCGACAGACAAGACATTCCCGACGAACCTCAGTGGCTAAAGGACGACTACCAGGAATCCAAAAGTCAAAAGAAAGATGCGCTAACAATTGATTAGGAGAAGCATGGCCATACTTAACATGATAATATTTAAATAGGGCCTTTAACAATGGACATGAGTCACTCTTTCGCGGAACAGGTAAATAGATGAGTGTTTTCCTGGCAACATAGCTAACAATTGATTAGGAGAAGCATGACCATACTTAACATGATAAGATTTAAATAGGGCCTTTAACAACGGACATGAATCACTCTTTCGCGGAACAGGTAAATAGATGAGTGTCTTCCTGGCAACATGATCATGTGGAATATCGGTTTGCTCATCAACCATCTGACGACTATTAGACATAATCAATTGTGTGTGATGATCCCATATTAAATCTGGACGTGTAGGGATGTGTTGCCCATTAGTGAGTAATAACCATTCAGTGTGAGAAAAGAACTTCTGAAGTAAGCGAAAGACCATAAGTTCAGCAGCATCAAGTGTGTGTGAGGATCCCATATTAAATCTGGACGTGTAGGGATGTGTTGCCCATTAGTGAGTAATAACCATTCAGTGTGAGAAAAGAACTTCTGAAGTAAGCGAAAGACCATAAGTTCAGCAGCATGAAGCTCATCTGGATGAAACGGATCCGTAAACGTTTGGTACGGAAGACCAAGTTGAGAAACACGTAAAGGTGTATCTCGAACAAAAAAGCGATGATGATAGAAGCGCTGAATACGTGCCATAGCACAAACACGTTTTAAAACCTGAGACCAAGTATGCTTATGCTGAAACACTCGTTTAAACGTTTCCTTAAGCTGCAAAAATTGAAGATTATACGTAGAAGTAGTAGGCAAAGTAAGACGAACATAACAGAGACGAAGCCGAACAGGCCAATCAAGAGGTTCAGAAAGCCAGGAAGGACCAGAAAACCATAATGGAGACTGTAACAGTTTAGCAGGAGATAAACCACGAGAAACTAAATCGGCAGGGTTACAATCGCCAGGAACATGACGCCATTGACATTTACGGGACATAGACAAAATAATGTCAACCCGAGTACGCACATAAGACGCTACACGGGGACTTTCCATGTTAATCCAATGCAGAGTTGTTTCAGAATCTGTCCAAAAGAATACGGGACACGCTTTGAGATCAACCACACGTTTGATCTCTTCAACCAATTGCACAACTATGCATGCCGCAGTAAGCTCAAGACGATTTATTTTGATGGCCTCCGGTTTTTCACGGATTGACTGACGTTGCTTACTGGGAATGAGGCGAGACTTGCCCCACAACAAACTAATGCGCACACCCTGTGCAGACCGAGATAGATAATAGACGGTCACACCCATAGCCAAGCTACTGGCATCACTAAAAGCGTGAATCTCAGCACTGGTTTCATTTGGCAAACGAACAAAGCGGGGCTGTACAATTTGCTTAATTTTATCCAATTCAATAGCCAGCTGCTTAAATTGTTGACTCTCTTTTGGATTTAATTTCTCGTCCCAACTAGCATTGGGATGTTTGTCATTAAAGCGTTGAAACGCAATTTTGGCCTCTGTAACAGCCGGAGCAGCATGACCAAGAACATCAAATGGTGCAGACGGTACACCAGCAGCATGGCGTTTGCGTAAAGAGGCTTTAGTAGAAAACTTTAAAATATTTTCAATAGATGGGGATAAGGTATCATCCTTAGCATGGTAAGTCATTCCAAGAATCTTATACGTGTCTGGAG
>CAJPEX010000613.1:72712-90950 GCA_905338405.1 Notodromas monacha
CAAGAGGTTCAGAAAGCCAGGAAGGACCAGAAAACCATAATGGAGACTGTAACAGTTTAGCAGGAGATAAACCACGAGAAACTAAATCGGCAGGGTTACAATCGCCAGGAACATGACGCCATTGACATTTTCGAGACATAGACAAAATAATGTCAACCCGAGTACGCACATAAGACGCTACACGGGGACTTTCCATGTTAATCCAATGCAGAGTTGTTTCAGAATCTGTCCAAAAGAAGACAGGACACGCTTTGAGATCAACCACACGTTTGATCTCTTCAACCAATTGCACAACGATGCAAGCCGCAGTAAGCTCAAGACGATTTATTTTAATGGCCTCCGGTTTTTCACGGATGGACTGACGTTGCTTACTGGGAATGAGGCGAGACTTGCCCCACAACAAACTAATGCGCACACCCTGTGCAGACCGAGATACATAATAGACGGTCACACCCATAGCCAGGCTACTGGCATCACTGAAAGCGTGAATTTCAGCACTAGTTTCATTTGGCAAACGAACAAGGCGAGGCTGTACAATTTGCTTAATTTTATCCAACTCAATAGCCAGCTGCTTAAATTGTTGACTCTCTTTTGGATTTAATTTCTCGTCCCAACTAGCATTGGGATGTTTGTCATTAAAGCGTTGAAACGCAATTTTGGCCTCTGTAACAGCCGGAGCAGCATGACCAAGAACATCAAACGGTGCAGACGGTACACCAGCAGCATGACGTTTACGTAAAGAGGCTTTAGTAGAAAACTTTAAAATATTTTCAATAGATGGGGATAAGGTATCATCCTTAGCATGGTAAGTCATTCCAAGAATCTTATACGTGTCTGGAGTGGTGGAAGCATATTGCATCTGAATGGGATAAGTTTTAATTTTAGTAAGCTGAAAAGATCCAACAGAAAGGGCTTTAGCTGCTTTTTCAAGCTTATCATTGACCTCCAAAATAGAACTGCCACTGACAAGTACATCATCAACATATGTGTTATCCTCAAGTTCAAGTTGCTCTTGCAAACTGATAACCCCCTGTGCTTGAGCATGACGATATAAAAAGCGAACACAAGCATTTAAGATAAACGGAGCACAGTTGATACCCCATGGTAAACGCAACCATCGATAAAATTGGAAGGTGTAAGAACCGTCAGCCTGTTTCTGGGGCATACGAATAATAAGCAACCACTGATCATCTTCATGTAATTGAATTTGAACGAAAAGTTGATGCCCCATGGTAAACGCAACCATCGATAAAATTGGAAAGTGTAAGAACCGTCAGCCTGTTTTTGGGGCATACGAATAATAAGCAACCATTGATCATCTTCATGTAATTGAATTTGAACGAAGGCTTTTTTAACATCCGCAAGACCAAATGATTCTGCAAATCGTAAACGAAGGAGCATATGTGCAATATTGGGAAGTAACTTCGGACCTTTATTAAACAAATCATTACAAGACGCCTGACCCTTATCGGCTGCATCACCAGCAATAACAACTCTTAATGGAGTCGTGGGATGTTCGGGACGGGCAACACCGTGATGAGGTAATTCGGTGTAAGGAGTGCCACGTTGTTCTAATTCATCTAAAGTAGTAGGTGTAATAATCCCATCATTCACCCAATCTTGAACAAATTGGACATATGCCTGTGCAATGCGATCACCTTTCTCCAACATACGGATAACAGAATGGACACGTTGCTCCCCTGTGCGAAGATTATGGCTACAGTAAGCCGGAAAACAAGGATTTTTCGGTATTTTAGCAACAACACGATTATTACAAAGAGTAAGACCCTTAAAATAATCCAACAACTCTAATTGAGCAACATCGGAGTCATCTGCATTGCCAAATATGTCAAAATGATCCGTTCGAATTTGACACTTGAACAAATTGGACATATGCCTGTGCAATGCGATCACCTTTCTCCAACATACGGATAACAGAATGGACACGTTGCTCCCCTGTGCGAAGATTATGGTTACAGTAAGCCGGAAAACAAGGATTTTTCGGTATTTTAGCAACAACGCGATTATTACAAAGAGTAAGACCCTTAAAATAATCCAACAACTCTAATTGAGCAACATCGGAGTCATCTGCATTGCCAAATATGTCAAAATGATCCGTTCGAATTTAGGTATTTTAGCAACAACACGATTATTACAAAGAGTAAGACCCTTAAAATAATCCAACAACTCTAATTGAGCAACATCGGAGTCATCTGCATTGCCAAATATGTCAAAATGATCCGTTCGAATTTGACGCAGTATAGCTTGATTTAGTTCGTAATCTTCCACAGTCTCAAGTAAGGACTTAACATAAAAGGAGGAGTTAGAGTGATATTTCTGATTTGGTAAAAGCTCAACCCAATGACCGCGCGGAATTAAACCAAACGGAGTTTGAGTTAATTGAAAGAACGGGTCATCATATAAGGGAAAACGTTGAGGAGTATTAATTGAAACAAGATCCGCTCCCCCCAGAATAAGGTCAAAAGAGACATTAGTGGTATAGAGAATGCGAGGATCTGCAAATAATGAATGAAACTCATAAAGCCAGGTGGCAATACTAGGATTACCACCAGACCAACTATGCAAGAGGGGTACAACAACCGCCTCTGTAGTAAGGGTGTATGCTGGATTAACGATAGATGTGAAAGAAAGAGAAACGATAGAATGAGAAATTAAGGGAACAGAACTTTGACCAACACCAGCAACGTGATACTGCTTGGGTGTGTTAAGAATAGGCAAATTTAATCTTTGCGCAAGCGATTTAGTAATAAGATTAATTTGAGCCCCAGAATCTAAAAGAGCATAAAAAGATTGGTGAGATGGAGAATGATTAACCTTAATAGTTTCTAGAAAAGAACACTTAGGATATTTGACAGAGGACGTAGAGGATGGACCAATAAATGGAGAAGCATTAAACGCAACAGAATTAAATTGAACAGAAACAACTGGGTCAGGTTCGTCTTTAGGAACGACAGGAGGAGGAGGAGCAATAGCAAGTGGAGCAACTGGAGCCTGTAAAAAATGTACGTAGGCAGGTGATTGCGTATATTGACGCTGTAAGGCCGCTAATTGTTGCTTGAGGGACTCAACAGTATCGGGAGAATCCGAAGTAGATTGAGAAGAGGAAGGATTGCCAGGGGGTCGGCGATCAAAAGAGGAAGGTCGAACAAATGCACGACCATGGTTAGATGCATGACGAGAATCGTGTGATGAACGTTGCGATGTGCAAAAAATAGTATGATGTCGCTGATTACAGGTGCGACAATTGTAACGGCTAAGGCACGTTTGGACACGATGACCAGGCCGAACGCAATTGTAACAAAGCTTCTTGGACTTCATAATCTCCCGTTTTTGCGGAAGCGGAAGAGTACAATTAAAAAAGGTATGAGAACCCATACAAAAGATGCAAGATCGAGAAGAGGACAGAGTGGAGACAACTTTGGGAGGTGCGGAACGAGTTTAAAATAGAAATAAGATGAGTACGTCGTGGCATAGGAGTATCCCAAGTAGGAGTAGAAGGAAAATGCGGAATCGTAACAGAAGTTGGATTGGAAGGAAGCGAAAGATTGTCAAGCGGTTCAGAGACATCAAAATCATATTGAAGGGAAGTAGATGGTTGAGGACGCGAAACAGGAGCAGTGGAGACAGAAGGAAGAAGAGGATTAACCTTACGAGGTCGGCCACGACGAGTAACCCTCGCAGGAGGAGGACGATGCAAACCTGGTGGATGACGTGGAGATTGACGAGTAGGAGCGACACCGCGCCTGACACCAACGCCGCGAACCATTATAAAGTTTAGAAAGTAGGGAAAGTACCGTAAATCGTCAGAAACGCTCTGCTACCAATTTATATTGGGCACAAATGGGCCACAATATAATTTGATGTCAAGTGTTTGGAACGAACGGAAATAAAACGAATAAATCAGTCCGGGACTGGACCGGGATTCCTTATTGGAATTCCTACTTTAATGGGAATTGTATTTCGGATAAATGGATAAGTCAACGACTTCACGAGCTCGGGCTTATCCGGGACTGGACCGGGATTCCTTATTGGAATTCCTACTTTAACGGGAATTGTATTTCGGATAAATGGATAAGTCAACGACTTCACGAGCTCGGGCTTGTAACAAGGAATAACTTGAATAACGCACATGTAAATCTGAACTGAACTTGTCTTACTGATAATTGAAGCTCTTTATATAGCATTCATAATAATTAACCTAATTAACCTTCACAAGGTTTTACTTCCTTCAATGATGGCAGGAAAAGTTATCGTCGAAGATGCTATAGTGCTTGGCGCATCCGGTACCAGGATGTGCCTGGCACTGCGATTTTGAGGAGGGGGAATATTATTTTAATTCATAGAATTCAAGTATTCTATTGTACCCGGCGTACATGCCCAACAGAGACGTGCAAAACGTGAGCGATTTTTAAAAAATATCCTCCTACGCAATATGGGTTTTAAATATGAGCGCATATGTTCTTCGCAACTTCTTGATGGATTTCTTTTGTCAAGAAATGGTTCTTGAAAATAATTTTTGAAAAATCTAACGAAGTTCACATTTGACTCCGGAAAACCAGATTTGATCACTTGTAAAGCAAAATAAATCGTACGAATGAACTGATATAATGGCTGTGAATTTAGTTCTTCGTTGCGATTTTTTTTTTCAATTTTCTGGATTCATGCACAAGAAACGCGCGATAAAATTTGCCAAAAGTTACATAAATTTAAACTGAACGTTTTCTGAGTACCGTATACTGGAAATTTCTGTAGTGATGTATTCGGATTGCCAAAATTAATCCCGGTATTAGTAGGACATAAATTCCCAAGACGAATAATAAACTTATACTCCCTATCAATAAATTGCATATTTTCCCAATACAATTTATTTCAAAGAAAAAAATGTTTCCCGCGACGAAAAAAAAATAACATTTTCATATAATACGGATGATATAAGAAATCATTAATTTTGCTACTTTATCCGTTTTTTTTACCTTTTCCGGAGCGGAAAATTTTGATTGGGGAAAACAATTTCAAGGAACAGAATAATTTGTCGAAGATCCTTCCAATAATTTGTCAGCCGTACTTTTCTTCATTAACAGTAGCTTAGTTTACTCATTTCATGCAAGAAGACGGATGTCCGCGAAATTTCAGAATAAAAAGCGAAAGTTCCGAGTGATTGCTGAATTCCGAAATAAATGCTGTGGGAAAATCGAGCAGCTGGTTTTTTCGTCACTTTTCCGCTTTCTTTTACAAGTACTTTTGTTTTTCAAGTAGGACAAACATTTTCCTTCTTTCTTTCCGATCATTTTTTTTCTTTTTACCTCATTTGGACCCTCGATTTCAGGATTTATGCAAACAAAAAAATAATAATTTCGCGAATGCTCATTTACGCATATTTTAAAAATAATTCGCTTGATAGAAACTGATTTTTTATTAGTCTGAATTCCGGACGTGAAAACAACAATGGAATTGTTAATTTTTGTCAAGAAAAAAATCATAAATCGAGTTTCCGATGTTACAGCTTCTATGTGCCATTTATTTGACGAAACTTTTTTTCTCGAGTTGTGGGCCTCTGAACAACTTTAAGCGCAGATGTAAATAACTAATTATTCTCGCAAAAAAGCTTTTCAAAATTTGGCGAAACCTTTAAAATGCTTACTTCCAGAAATTTAGAAAGTCTCGTTCTTTTTATTAAATTATCAGAAAAATGGCGGAAAAATTCAGTCCCACTCACTTCACCAGTTTTTGGTGAGAAAGATTTTTCTTTTTAGCAATATACAGTATTAGCGACTCATAAATTAATTCCATGAATTGGCACTGAAACACGGTTTCTTTGCTCAAGAGCGATTATTAATTTACTAATGCAATATGTGTTTGTTTGGAACATTGCAAAATCCAATGTGTTCAAAAGAAATGGTCATAGAACAGGTCATTTTACAACTATGTAATCTCTCAAACCTAAAATATTCCTGAAAGTGAATGTTTTACGGCTAAGAAAAGAAAACCTAGCAAAGATTTTCAGTCACCTTCCACAAAATTTCCATCATTCATTTTTTAATAAAAAAAATTACAGTTTAACTTCTCTCAAGTCGAATTTCAAGGGACCAGCAACAAATCCGACTTAAGGACTTTTTGACTTAGGGAGGTTTCTAGTAAGGGAAAAAGGCACTTTTTTGGGGAAACTTAAAAGAATTGCAGGAAATTGTAACTGGGGATATTTTTTATGCCTTAGAAATTGCTTCTATGACTTTACAGCATGCTGAACTTGAAGACAAGGGTTCATTTGCCCAATTACTCTGTCATTTCCTTTTAAAACACATTAAGTTATGCGTTTCATTGTTTTTATCTTTCATTCATCAAGAAAATAAAAGCCGAAAGGCTGCAGAAAATTTTACTCATGGAGGTTTGAGCAGAAGAGACTTTGGAGTTAGGGAGGTTTTTAATACTATTGGGGACAGATGTCACTGCAATATAAATTGATGTCAAATGTCGCAATAAAACACAACGATCAGTCTGAGACAGGACCAGGAATGCCTTGTGAGAATTCCTAAGTTAAAATGATAAATGTATTTCACAAAGGTAAATTGATGAACAACTCAGTAAACTCTTCTCACAGCTAGGATGAATTGGTTAATAAATAACTCAACTCAACTACTGATGATGATCTGATTAAACATGAGCTGCTTAAATACTCAAAAGATATTCAACCTTCATTGGTTTATACTTTACATGATAGAAAAAAAACCCTTCAACAGGTCAAGAATCTAAATATTCTAAACACAAAGATGCTTTGGTGACAGGAAGTAACTGGCACTGCAATTTTGCGGAGGGGGGAAATGATTTCTAGGAATTTTATAGTTAATTATTAATGCGCAGCGTTCTTGCCAAAAAATACTGTATATTGTTTATAAGGGAATTCAAATGAGGACTTGAACAAAAAATTCGACTTTGAGGGAGGTTTGACTTTTCAAAATGTATTCATTTTTTTTTTCAAAGTACTGCAATATGCTGTAAACCTTCCTCTAATCCTGACATATTTTTTTCAAACGACGTTCTTCTTCAAATAAGAGAGGAGATTCCAAATTTCCACAAATCTCTGAAAACAAAGAAAATTCTGACAATAATGTTCTGCAGTTAAAAAAAAAGAAACCTCTTGAAAGATTTCCAGTCAACATAAAGTCTCGACATATTTCATCAAGACCCGAAATTCCGGAAGAACCCCAAGGAAAAAAAAAGATACATAAATACGTATTTATATTTACACAAGGCAAAAAAGGAACTTGATACGATGCTGAACCCGTCGCTAGACTCGAAACCCGGGGGTTTTTGCACGAAGAGCAAAAATAGCCGCATGCTGCGCACTGGATAAACAGTTGAGTCACTGGCCCCCAAGTCGAGTCAGGTGAGTCTCAAAATAAAAATGAAAAAACTTTTATAAAAAATAAAATAAACGATTAGACGAAAAAGCTCAACCCAGGCTATAGGAGAGGAAACAAAACGACAAGGAAAAAAAAAAACTGGCTCACCAGTTGTTCGAGTCAGTTATGACCCAGCCTTTTTCTGACCTGTCCTCATATCAGGAAAATCATGACCTGATGTCAAATTAGAAAAAAACCTGAGGTCGAACAGGATTTTTATTTTCGAAATAAAAATAAACTTTATTGGGGAATCAATCTTATTTCTAGTTGTAATACGGACATCCATAAAGCGTAATATTTTCTGTCATACTCAATAGATGTCGCCTGCGTCTTCTTAGTTTAGCGAAATTTTAAACTAGGTTATGCTTTGTAAAATTTCACTTCGACAAGGAGAATAAAACTTTCGAGTGATGATTTCAAACAGGAAGAGAGAAGGAAAAAATATCAAGGTGGTCTGCAAAAATAAGTTTTGAATTTAATTCTAAAAAATTATTTGGTCCCCTGGCAGATTATAATTAGAAATCAAGTGAAGAATAATATTTAACGTCGACTGAATTTTTAATTTCATTTCAAACTCATTCGTTGCGTTCATAATTTTATTTACTGATTAGTAGATGTCTCTTGCATACTTCCACATTTTCAGGCAATTCTAAATTAGGCCGAGGAGTTAAAAAAAATATGGCTTCAGTTTAGCAATATTAAATTTTAAAACGACGGCGTCCAAATACCAACAATAGTAGCAAATTTCAAATCTGGACAGTAAAAAAATAGAATTACTCTAGATTGGAAATTTGAAAAGAAAACACTTTCGTTCCAACGACACGACTTATTCGAAAATCATTTGAAAAATATGCTAACCCCGACTCCATTTTTACTCTCTTCGCAGCAACAACGCACATTTAATTTTGAAAAAATCCTCGACGAATGTCCTTGAAAACGTAAAATCTTTTACTTTCGAATAGATGTCGCTCGTTCATTGCTATAGTTCTTCGGGTGCAATTTAGAAACGTAACAGTTCGTCGACTGCATATGAGTGATGGAAGAAATTCGCAAACTATACGAAAATTTCAAATTGCATTTGAAAAACGGACTTTCACAACAAGTTTTTCCTACGACACGGTTAATTTAAATCAGCACTACCCCAACCCGTGGTCCATATCTTGGATAAATGATTTATCCAAAATTTTGGAAAGACAAATGCAGTTGAAACTATCTTATGAAAATTGAAAGTTCCTCTTAATAACACTCCAGACAATTTTTTTTTTACCTGCGAAAAATATAATTTTAGGTTTTCAAAACTGAGAAGCTTTTCTTGAAGCCCAGGGTTCTATTTCTTTGAATACATTCCTTTCTATTGCTGCTTCCTTGGTTCTTGACTTTATTTTTGTAAAGCAAGGTTTTTTCTGGGTACTTTCATGGCAGATATTAAAAAAAAATATTTCTGCCAGTCTTCAAAAATGGTATGGATCTTTGCCGGTCTGCAGAAAATTTTATGAAAATTTGCCGGTCCGCAAAAGATTTTATTTCATTTGCCAGTATGCAAGCCCAAAAAGGTTTGGGGAACACTGATTTAAATCACCGGACAAAGATTAAACCCCCGCAACTTATATACTTACTGCTCTACAGGGTGGACCAAAAAAATGTGAACCAATTTTTCAATTACAATATCTTGACAGAAAATTGAGCTACAGTGGCAAAAAAAATAACAACCAAAAGAAAGCTTGTTCAATTTCATTTCAAAGGATTTTTGGCTTTATGGTCCCAAGTGTCATGGCATGGTAAAAAAAAGATTCTGTTTGAATGACAACTTTCCACACACAAAAATTCACCGAAATGATTCATTTTTGGAAATTTGTCATTCTATTGGGAACAGATGTCACTGCAATATAAGTTGATGACAAACGTCACAATAAAATACAACAATCAGTCTGGGACAGGACCAGGAATGCCTTGTTAGAATTCTTAAGTTAACAGGATAAACGTTTTTCACAAAGGTAAATTGATAAACAACTCAGCAAACTCTTCTCACAGCTAGGATAAATTGACTAATGAATAACTCAACTCAACTACTGATGATGATCTGATTGAACATGAGCTGCTTATACACTCTGAGATATCCAACCTTCATTAAACTCAACTACTGATGATGATATGATTGAACATGAGCTGCTTATACACTCTGAGATATCCAACCTTCATTGGTTTCTACTTTACATGACAGAAAAGACCTTTAATAGGCCAAGAATCTAGAGTCAAAGATGCCAGGAAGTGTCTGGCACTGCAATTTTGAAGAGGGGGAAATTATTTCTAGGAATTTATGTTTAATTATTAATGGGAGGCGTGCTTGCCCAACACATTCAAAGGGATTTTTCACCATGTCATGACACTTGGGGACCATAATAACAAATATCATCTGAAAGAAATTTGAAACAGGTTTCATTTGGTAGTTGTTATTTTTTGTCACTTTAGCTCAAGTTTTTGTTGGGATATTGTAATTCAAAAATCGGTTCACTTTTTTTTTTTGGTCCAACCCTGTACATCAGAATGCATGCGTAAATAAAAGCGATGATCCTTGGGAGTTCATTGACACAAAAAATAATGATATGCAAGGGGATTTTCAGCGCCCTCCTGAAAACGCTTCACCGCAGTTGGAACGAATTACAACTTGAACCACGGGGGAATTTCTTCCTGTTGTAATTCACTGATGGGGAGAAAATACCCATGTTCAGTATAAAACCGAATACGTTCCCGTAGGTTAATTCTGAATGTTTCTTCTGCTTTTATTCCATTATCCCCCCCTAAAAAAAACTTCATGTCAAAATTCAATACAACGCCGCCTTTTACTAATTTTTAGTAAATAATTTTTAACGTCTTTTTCAAACAGAACTTTTTGATTTCAATACTTGTGTAAAAAATAAAGAAATACACATAAGGAAATTCCTCTTCAATAAAACTCATTTTAATTTTCTTCTGCATTCTTAAGGTACAGTTGCAATCACAGCAGAATATATCACTAAACGTCCCTGAAGAGGCAGTAAATTTTGCATGAAATATTCAACAAAAAATATTTCCTACACCCTGGCATTGCTAAGTAAAATAGCAAAAAAAATGCAATTCAACCAGAAATAAAAAATGCCATGATGTTCCCGGCATAATAATTACGATAAATCAAAACGATCATCGCTGAGATGGACATTCAACGGTTTTTTCTATCCACTCAAAAAAATAAATTGAAATAATTTCAAGATCGAATGTGACCTTGCTAAAAACAACATACAGTAATGTGTTTCGAAGTCAACGGAAAAAAAGTAACGATATTAGGATTATTTTATGATTTTAGAATACACTACAGGGTACCGTGCTTTGATTATTATTTTTTTTTAATATCTCGATGTCGAGGAATTTATATTTTAAAATTGTCGAAAATTATCGTGTGGGACCTTGATTCAACTCATGGTTAAATTCACAATTTCTCCAATAAATCTAAGCCATTCCTTTCTCAGTTTATTTGTCGTCAAAGTCATCCCAATTCCACATGATACCTCATGGAAAATCAATTAGGTTTCCATTTTAAAAAAATATCAGTACACAGGCTACTGAAAGAAATTGACAGAAAATCAGTATAAAAAAAAGAGAGCAGCCTCTTGAAATTTCACCCTTTTAAAATTATGGGTCTCAGGTGAATTAGAAACAGCAGATAATTTCGATTTTACCAGAAATTCCAATTCCAGAAAAAAAAGTACGTAGGTCAAAGTGTCCGTATATTTCGGGGTTTCACCGTAATCATCTTCCCTTTTCCTTTTTAGATTCAGAAAATATGTTTACATTTATGCATACTCATCTACATACCAAGTGAAATCCAATCATCTGCCCTGATTTTGCGGGTGAAAAAAAAAAAAACAAATCTGCGCGTGGTACTCAAAATAAATTAAGGACATTATTTATGCTTCAGATGCATATAGTGTAATTAAAAGTGAAAACACATTAGCTTGAAGAGTCAAAACGGTAATATCAAGTCAAAAGAGTCCCAACATATACGCATCAGAAAATACAAAAAAATGAGAATGATATAAAGGTATGCTCACGTTGCGGGGACTGTGCAGGCTGTGGAGACTGGACATGCATGTGTTGAACGGGACTCTGGGCCGGTGTGATGTGGCCAGGAGTAACATGCCCACCGGATGCCAAACTCTGATTTGATGAGCAAGGGGAACCCATGCCTTGTTGTCGCTTTCGTGGGTCCTCCCAATGCGTGGTTCTGGTAGCGTGACTGCAATTTTTTGACAAACAAACAAAAAAGAAATTTAGAACATAGGCTTCCAAACGGTGCTACGCAGAGTCCCCAGGGGCTCCGCAGTGAGTAATGAAAAAATTAAGCACGTTAAAGGAAATTTTAAAATAAAAAATAAAATCAGCTATTCAAAAGGTTAGAGAAACAAAGAGAGCCTTTGAGAAGCAAGGAGAGCCTCTGGAACAGTGGTCAGCAGAGCCCTTGGGGCTCCGCATGGAGTTGCCAGGGGCTCCGCAGTGATTCATGGAAAAAGTGAACACCATCAAATGACATTTTAAAATAAAAATAAATTTAGCTATTCAACAGGTTATAGAAGCAAAGAGCGGCTCTGAAACAACGTTTAGCACAGTCCTTGGGGCTCCGCATGGAGTTCCCAGGGGCTCCGCAGTGAGTCGTGAAAAAAGTAAACAGGTCAGAAGACATTTTGAAATAAAAATAAAATCAGCTATCCAACAGGTTACAGAAACAAAGAGAGGCTCTGAAACAGTGGTCAGCAGAGTCCTCAGGGCTCCGCATGGAGTTCCCAGGGGCTCCGCAGTGAGTCATGACAAAAGTAAACAGGTCAAATGAAATTTTGAAATAAATAATAAAATCAGCTATTCAACAGGTTTGAGAAGCAAGGAGAGCCTCTGAAACAGTGGTCAGCAGAGTCCTTGGGGCTCCGCATGGAGTTCCCAGGGGCTCCGCAGTGAGTCATGACAAAAGTAAACAGGTCAAATGACATTTTAGAATAAAAATAAAATCAGCTATTCAACAGGTTAGAGAAACAAAGAGAAGCTCTCAAACAGTGGTCAGCAGAGTCCTTTGGGGCTCCGCATGGAGTTCCCAGGGGCTCCGCAGTAAAATCTAGAAAAAAACAAACAGGCAGAATAAAATTTAAAAATAAAAATAGAGGATAGACTGACCTTCACGTAACCAAAGTCGGAAACAATTTAAAGGCAATTTTTAAAACATTTACATATTCATGGATAAATTTTTCATTCCAAGTAACTTTAAATTGTTCACAAGTAGAACTGTATTGTCTTTGAAAATATTCCGCATAAATTGAACTAAATCGTTTTTTAATTTCTCAAATTTCAGTGCTATCCTGTTCGTTTAACTCAACTCATCATCCGTTAATTCGTAACAACTTCGATGCTTTTTCTCAAAAAAATTTTAAAAAGTATTCGCAACGGCATCAAAAATTCATGAAATGTCGGATTCGGAAGCGAAGGAATTCCACAATTCCACGCTTTTCCCCCTTTTCTTCCGGAAATCCCTTCATCTTTATCAATCTTCATTCAAGTCACCCACGCGTCTTCCCTTGAACCAAAAAAATATATATATGAGAGAAAAAGGGATGAAAAGGATCTCACGAAATCGTAACTTGACGTGAGCAGATTGACAATTTAAGAAATAATACCGCACGTATTTAAAATAAAATAAAATAAAAAAGAAGAGAAAAAACTTGCTGGGACTAAATCGTTGTTGCAGATCCCACGCGAGTTAACACCGCAACGCAAAAGATTTCGCCCACCGCCAATTCCGGCCCAACAAAAGACATGGAAGCTGCGGTGTGACCGGAAAGAGGAAACAAGCCCGGAAATACCCATACACTACTACTACAGTACAGTACACGGTTACTAACCCCTCGATCTCACTTTTGAAATAAATTCGCTGGTAAAGTACAATGTACATCAGTGTTTCCCAACCCGTTGTCCGCGACCCGGCGCAGGTCCGCAATTTTATTTTTATTTTGCCAAACATTTTCTTCAGCATAATAAATTTATCATAATTAGCAATTAAGTTTTTAATCTTTATCTGAATTTTTTTTAATTCGTCAATGACAGTTGAAATTATGTGATGAGAGAGAAAAAAGGATTTTCTCCTAATCAGGCTTCAAAATATGTTCATGCGCTGAAATAAATACATTCAAATTTTTCATTCTGAGAAACCTTTCTTCAAGATCACCTTTCTTAATTCTTTGAAGACAAATCATTATAGCTGCTTCATTGGTTCTCAACTTAATTTTTGCAAAAAAAAAGGCATAACATTTTGGCTTAATTGCAAGAAACAGATATTTACAACCCTAAGATCTATGTAAGAAAAACTGTTTGGTACTTTTACCATCACTTTCCCATTCATTCAGCTAATTAAAAAAAATTACCTGTAGCACAGAGGGACTGCCTCTCTTTTCCCTCTCCTTTCTTCTGCTTGATAGACCAAAAATGATGATTTTGTGAGAGTCAATTTTCACTAACACGAATTCTGTCATGAAATTTCTGTTCAACGTTTCATAACACACCCCTTTGGATTCAAAAATCGTTTCCTCTGAAATGTTCAATTAAAAAAAAAAAAAATTTCTTTTAAACATTTCATGAAGTGGAAAAATTGATTGTTTCTCAATACAAAAAATTTCTAGACATCAACCATAATCCAAATGAAATTAGGCATTACTTGAGAAAGAATTGAATGAACTTGTGACACGACGTATTTTTTCAACGTAAAATCTTGAATACTTCCCGGGTGATATTGGTGTTTAAAAGTTGGGTTGCCCCTCTTTTCTCCTGCTTTGTAAGCCAAAACAAACAAACAAATTTTGTGACAGAGTCAATTTTCACAAACACGAATTCTGTCACGAAATTTCTGTTGAATGCTACATTTTAAAAAATAAAATAAAAATGTCTTCTTGAAATTTTTCAGAAAAGTAGAAAAATTGATTTATTTTTTTTTACACAAGAAAAAAATTTATCTGCATAAACCATCATCAAAATGAGTGAAAATGAAGAGAGAAAACCGAGCTGAAACCGCATGAAAGCGTGTGTGTGTGTGTGTGAGTGTGTGTGTCTAAAAGAGTGAAACCCCGTCCGCAAAATCCATTATGAATGGAACCCCGCCACAACTTCCGCTCGGATGCTATTTTTAGGAAACCACGTCTCTCTCTCTCTCTTTCCGTTACACGGAAAAGGAAGCACACGAAGGAAGCAGCAAAAAAAAATATACATCCAGTTTCTGAGAAACCCTCCTGTGGGGTGACTTCAAGAAACACATTTCGCAAAATTTTGCAGGAAAAAATATAATACTGTATTCGATTGCAATTTTGGGTTGCAGGGAAAAAGAGACGAATGGATTTAAAGATGGGATCTTGCTTCTCTTTTTTTTCTAACACGTCCAGTGACCCGAAAATCTGAAATCACAGCAGCACAAAAATTGCGTTATGCAAAATTTTGATTACCAAAAGAAACAGTGTCATTTCTTTTTTTGCGAAGGAGAGATTCATGCTTTGACACAGTGATTTTTTTTTCTGGACAGCCCGAAATTCTTGAAAAAATTAACAAAGGTTTCTAACATTTTTCAGCATAGAAGAAGCACAGACAAAACTTTTAATACAGTAATAGGAATAAATTCGGTATATTTCAATTGCATGAAGAAAAACTACCGCAAAAATCATGAAGAAGGCAATTTCTCGTGCCATAAAGTGAAATTCATTGTCCATCCCAAAGACATTTATTCATCATTGTGTCTTCAAAGTTTTGGCTGGTAATAGGGGTTCATCAATTTTAAATTTCGCCAAAAAAAAACCAGTGCTTTTCTGTTTACATTTATGCTCATTTCTCATCCCTCTTATCATCTATAATGTGATCCACGTTTTGAGAAAAAAAAACCCCCCAAAACTTTCTGATTATAAATTTTAGTATGGAAAACTTCACAAAACTTAGCAAAAATAAATTGATTCACCCCAAAATTTTAAACTCTCAAATAATGAAATTGCTCTTCTATCAAAGCACATGAACTGCATTAACAGCGAATTATGTTAATCAACGTCCCTGAATGGGCAGTAAATGTTGTACAGAAGAAAAAAAAAGCTCAAAAGGTTTTAAAAATATTTCCTATACCTCCAGGATCTGGAAAGTAAAATAGCAAGGAAAACAATTTGACCAGGAATTAATAAAAAAAAATACCAGGACGTGTCCCTGCAATCTGTGCTAATTAAGATAAATAAAAAACGACCGCTCATACGAACTTTCAAATACGCCCTTTTTACCCACACTCACAAATGAATTGAAAATAAGTTTAAAACCGAATGTGACCTTGCTAAAAAAATATATATATATAATTTACAGTGATGCGTTTCAAAGTCACCATAAAAACAGATCAACGCTTTTCGACGCGTCACGGTCAACATGAAGGTGAATGAGATTGGCAAAAAGGAGGGGGGGGTGTTTTCGGCATATGAGAACCCACGAAAAGAGGGGCCCCTCGTACCACAACCAGTTGGCAAATGGCCCGTGAGATAAATTTAGGCCAGGGTTCTCCCCTTGGGACCCAAAGCGAACCCGATTTCCTCCCTCAAACCTTGGCGGAAAAATAATGAAGACGGAGAAAAATTATATGCCTTCACACACAAAAAATAAATGCATCTTCGGCAGGAAATCACACTAAGAAATTGAATATTTTTAGCAGGAGTTGCAACAAATTTCCCCTTCTTGCTTACATCGAATATTTAATTTTTTTGAAGGATCATGAATATACGGTATTTATTTCCTTACACTTCGGTCATTTTACGCATCTAATCCTCATCGTATTTTTTTGTTTCCTTTTCTTTAAATTAATTTATTGACTGTTCAACATTAATAGCCAAGTAAACTGGGTCCACACATGAAAAATTGATTGATTTCCAGAATGAATTTCAAGAAGAAATTTCCCTTGGGGTACCATTAAAGAATTGCGTTCATTCCTGATAAAAAAAAACTGACATAAAGAATTTACATTTTTACTGAAAAATTCCATTGAATGAGTGCAATTCCTTCAGCTAACTTTCATTTTATAATGGCATATTTTTTCCAGATACTGGCTGGAAAAAAAAGATCAAGACGTTCGAAAAACACAAAAACACATTATTCGCTGAAAATATCCGCACAAAAAAAACAACAAAACCGCAACAAAAAAGGACATAATACGCATAAAAAAATGATACGGACTGCTTTTTAGCTCAAAGTTTCTTTCCCTCTTCGATTTTTCAAGGAATGAATACAGAATCACAAGAAAATTTCGTCATGCCAATTATCCGTAATTTTTACACGTTTTTCCTTCTTGGCAGCATAATTCTACATGTTTTTCTTTCTAAATCAGAAACATAAGATATTATCCCGCGAAGATTCCGCTTACAGTAAAATATCATTACAACAAAGTTTTCAGTATAACAAACATTTTTCCAAAATATTGTATAGGGTACATGTTATAAAAATCTTGTTACTACGAACTTTCAAATTTCCAGTACAACACACTTTTTTGAGGATCTTAAAAAAACTCAAGAGGATTTAAAAAAAGTTTTAATTTTCATATGTTTTTCAGAGTGCGTTAAATGTTTTTATTAACCATTAAATTTCTTTTTGAAGATCACAGCTTTTTGGACGCTGAAAAACATTGGAAAAGGCCACAAAAGGAAGCTGAAGAATATGTGCAGGTCTATTTTGAAATAAATCTTCCAATATATCAGTCAATAATTTTCAAAATCTTGTTGTAACAAGTATAAGTCCGCACAAGTTGGAATTTTACTGTAAATGCTTCCAACGATGCAAAAATGGGGATGAGTGCGCATCACGAGCAATTTTTTTTTCAACAATTTCAAAATGACGCAAATTTACAACAACAACAAAATTTAGAATTTAAAAAGACATTCAACAGACTAGATGTTGGGAAATGATTGAGAGAAACAACTCCGCCCACGCAAAAGAGCTGAAATTCAGTGATTGGGAACCAGGCCCGAATGACGAACGCCAATCGCATCGAAGACCAACACAAACTGGGCAGTCCCTCCTTTTTTTCTTTTTTCTTTTCGGGTGTTATTTCGTTCCCACGGAAATTTTATTTCCGTATCACATTATTCTCGTTTATTCTAAGGCGATGAGGTGAATTCCGATACGACTCGGAACCGAATCAAGTCAATAACTTCACTTTCAGGAGCAGCGATGATCAACAAACCGTGGGAAAAAGAAAAGAAAAAAAAAACCGAAACCCAGTGTGTTGGACGAATGCCGGTAGAATAGAAATAAAATGTGGGAGGAGACTTGAATATAAATGACATGACGGATTTATCCTCAAACTGCTGAATAATATCTTTGTGCATGAGTGTGTGTGTTTTTTCTGGATGGATGTTTACATACTTTACAATTTAAAAATGAAGGTCTTTTCGAAAAATTCTGATTTCTTTTAATTTCAGGGGGAAAAAAGCTTTGCACAAAGAAAAGGTACATCCATACTTCACAAATGAAAAATGAAGGTCTTTTCGAAAGTTTCTAATTTTTTTCAATTTCAGGAAAAAAGCTTTGCACAAAGAAGAGGCTTTATATTTTTAGTCAGGCGTCAATTTTTCTTTGAGTACGAACATTTCCAGAGTTGATATTTTTTACCGCTTCGAATTGACTAAACGAAAATCCGATTGGAAATTTATATTGAAAGATAAATCCGCTTGATTTCGTTTTCATCGATTTTGGTTTTTTTCAGGGACACGAAAATGGGATTGAATCCCGAAAATTTTCTCGAA